>OY735229.1:48486108-48531108 GCA_963457665.1 Thysanoteuthis rhombus
AAAATACTTCACACAGTACTTTTTTAATTTTAATAATTTTATTAATGTTTATTCCAGTGTCTTAACAATAAAAAAAAAAACTATATAAGAATTTGAAAATAATATCCTGGTATTTTTTTTTAAAGATTTAATTATTCTGCAATTCTGAATGTTTACATAAAATCATCGACAAAATCAGATTCATTACATATTATAATAGATTAGAAAATCTTGGTTTAGACCATCTATGCTGAAGCAATTAGTGTTGAGTTAATCTGGTTTTAGTCAAGCTTGCTTGGGACGAACTGGCTTTGAACAAACTGGGTTTAGACTGACTGGATATGAACCGAAAATATCTATCAACCTTGTAGACCGTTTGATTTTCTTCATTAAAGGCGTAGATAAGTTGTTTCTTGTCAACAGAATTATTGATAGATCTGTGATTTGTAAGGCTACGTGTGACGGTAAAGCCAATTTGCTTTGGGTCAGTGTAAAGATAAGATATATCTGTCTTTCTCTTGTGTGTGTGTGTGTGTGTCTCTCTCTCTCTCTCTCTCCTTTCTCATTCTTTTTCTATTTCTCTCTCTCTCTCTCTCTCTCTCTCTCTCTCTCTCTCTCTCTCTATATATATATATATATATATATATATATATATATATATATATATATATATATATGTATATATATATATATATATATATATATATATATATATATATATATATATATATGTGTGTGTATGTGTGTGTATCTTCCTCCTTCCCAGTTTCATTATCACTTTCCCTCTTTTCAGGCTGCAGTTTATTTCTTGAATCGATGCCCACATTGTTTTGTTTTCTTTCCTTCTTTTTTTGCTCCCTGTCATGGCTGCAATCTCAGGTGTTATTAAAGCTACGTCCGACTCCCCAACCTCTCATCCCAGTTTTTAATTTCAAGGCGAGCAAATAATTTCACTAGTAAATCACGTGATTTATAATCGGTCCAGGAAGAGGCGACATTGTAAGTAAACAAGGAGAGAAGGCTGGCTGTGAGCCGAATGACGATGAGGACATATTAACACATACACAATCAGATATATATACATTCACTTACACTTTCTCGTTCATATATGCATGTAGTCATGGCATCTAATTTTTACCCCTTATAAAAATGATATATCCCAATATTGATCGGTGAACCTGATATCTAAGTTAATATTTGTATTAATGTACATATATTTATAAATACACACACACACACACACATTTATATATATATATATATATATATATATATATATATATATATACGCACACATTTATATCTATTGATTCATGGTCATATATATATGTTTGTGTGGGGATGTGTCTCTATGTAGGGGTAAGAGTGAAAGAGGATGGATCAACAAATCTGCAGCCTTACACGAACTTAGCTGGGATTAAATAATGTTTTGTCTCTTCAATTTGAATGGATCAATCTCTCTCTCTCTCTCTCTCTCTCTCTCTCTCTCTCTCTCTCTCTCTCTCTCTCTCTCTCTCTCTCTGGGTATATATATATATATATATATATATGTGTGTGTGTGTGTGTGTGTGAGGGGAACAACAATTATTCATCCAAACCTTTATTCATACACGTTTAGTTAATAGTGTTATCAAAACTAGTTGTTAAAACCGGGAGCGCTTGGTATGATGATATTCATTGATAGTTATTATGCTCTATGGATTCAAAAAGACATTTTCTTGGAAACAAGGAAATTAGAATGATGTTCATTGTCCATTGTTTTTAATCAGACATTCATATAAGCACACACACATATATATATATATATATATATATATATATGTGTGTGTGTGTGTGTGTGTGTGTGTGTGTCTGCATGTGTGTGTACTTCAAAATGGATTAAAATTATGATCATGTATAAAAATTGACTAAAGAAATTGTTCCTTTTAAGCATTAAAACGTGAGAAATTTACATGCCTATATATGTATGCGTGTGTGAGAGTAAGAGAGAGGGAGAGAGAGAGCAAACAAGAACACACCTCTGTTCACTCGTAACCACTCTTTTCATTTGGGGCGGGGGGCAGAAAGTCCTTTTTTTCCTTTTTTCTCTCGGCATCAGACTTTGAATTGTTTTTATTGCCGTCGGCATTTGCTAAAAAGTGAAAATCATGGTTCCTTGGATGCTTGTAATATTTCTATGTGCATCATATTGGCATAAAGGTGCATCTTAAGAATCTTGCTAAAAAGCAACTGAAATTAAGATGAAAAATAGTACTCAAAAATGAATAATGGTTGAAAAATCAGAATATCACATTTAGTACTACTAGTTGAAAGAAAGTATTGGTCAAAGATTGATTATGGTCGATAGACAAACTCCTTCTCCAAAAGAACCTAAAATGATTCTCCTTTGACTTGTCGTATTTGGATTAGAGCTTAATCGACCAAACGGAATATGACCCGAGGCGAACCTTATGAAAAGTTCATCTCTAATGATCTGAGATCGTGTTTGGAAGCAAAATATGAATTCGATTTGTCTCGTTCAGGATCCTGGAGAGATAGTATAGATGCTGAATCAGATTTCCTTTGGTTATGGTAAACAAGCAGCAAGTGGTCAGAACGACCTTGAAATAAATCTACTTCATCTTTTTTTTCCTTTTTGTTCTTAGATGTACTTCACTTTTTCTTCCATTCAACAAGGATTTTCTTTCAGTCAGAAATTCCACCTCAGGATTGTCCTTCTCCGCGACTGTTGCCGAAGACCCTCGCAGAGATATCAGACTAATCTTTAAATTCCAGGCTCCCGTCTGGAAAGAAGATCCTGCATGGCGAACCTCCCACCGTTTCTGTTGATACAGATGAAGCTGATTATTAAAATCATGGATAATGTTATCAAACCATTATTGTTATCAGAATCAGTCCGTTCCAAACATTTTATTTGAAATGAATTAATGATCCATATCAACATATCTATGCTTATTATATTTTTATGATTTTATATTTTTATGAAGTTGTTCATATTAATGAAATAAATTTACAGAATGATCAATTTATAGCATTAGATGTAAATTAATAACGATTTATGCAAATTGTTCCAATTTTTATATTCTTTGCTTGATGTTATCTCGAAGTCTCGTGTCCTAAAACAATCACAATAAGCGGAATCCTTTGCACTTGTTGAGCTGGCCTTGGTCTGTAAAAGTGGTTAGACACCCTGAGAGAATGAACACAATGTATAACCCATTAATATGATCTTGTACCACACTTAGTTAATTTTGATAAATAAACATTTTTTTAAGCTATCAGGAAGTAGTGCGTTCCTATCAAAACTTTACCATTAATTCATATGAGACAATAGCTTATAAGGGATATTAATTCATAAATATATAATATTTATTGTGATAATTCCCTACCAGTGAAAGTGCTGCAATGATTGCCATACAGTACGACTTCAATGTCAAAAGGGTACGTAGGTTAAGGGCAGATTGGCCGGACGGTTTGAGTGCCAATAAAAACTGTATTATAGGAAAATGGCTTGGGCTAAAGGCTCAAGCATGATGTCTTAGTAATAGACTTCCACGTCAGCTAAGGCAAGCCACGTTAAGGTAGACAGACATGAAAGGAGATTACTTATTCGATCTGGTTATGTTCAAGGATTTTCCCTAGTAAATTAATGGTAATCTATTCTTCACTTCACGCCATTACGGGTTACGGATGGTATCCTGGGAACGCCCAACGTTCGGATAGCGGGTATATCTATAACTATAAAACAAAATTCTACTTCAACACGTAACCATTTGACTAAACTTTGATGATTCTGACCCAAGGCTACCAAGCGGATTACACAGTGAATTTCAATTACCATGTTAAACTTAGTCCTTGAACAAAATCATTGTAGTTGGAATCGAACACGCTATGCCAGTGAACATAGTGAATTTGTTCCTTTTATTGGACCTTGTGTCAGACCAAACATAGACGATTAAGAAGATCTTTGCAGCAACCAAAAAACATCCGAAAATGACATAGTCCTATAATACAGACCAGCTACAAAGACAGTGATTCAACAGTGAGCTGAAACCATGAAATTTAGATTGAATTCGAGGTCTTATCTGAAGTTTACTTTATCCGCCAAAATATACAGCAGTTCTTAGCAGGTTGCTAAGCCATATGTGGTTAGTTAAAAAGCTGCTGGGGTGGAGCATTTAGTGAGGATCGAACTCACTATAATATACCTGCCCGGAAAGTATCCAGACATTTAGTAGTAACGAAAAAATATCCAAACAAGATCAATGGCACCTTAGTCCTCTTCAAAGTTGTCCCCTTTGGGACCTCACACGCTTATCCCAGCGTCTCTTCCACTTTCCCAAACAGTCTGTAAAGTCCTCTCGCGGGATTGCCATCAACTGCGTCACCACGTTTTCCTTAATCTTGACCCTGGTCTAAGATCTCTACTAGGAAAAGAGGAAGGTCTCTGGGGTCCATTTCCGTACTCTAAGGGGAGATGGGCCTACCAACCTGGGTGATGCGATATCTTGGCAAAGAAACAAGTGCACAGGACGTGAAGAATAATTTGGTCGGTCATTGAGGATGTAATCGTCACAGTGTACAAAACCCCACTCATGACGTTTCACATTCAACTGTTATTCCATAGAGAATGTCTGTTCAAACATGATTTGCGGCAAAGTTACGCCAAGGTCTTACTACTTATTCCCGGGTTATTCAAAATGGCTGGATACTTTCCGGACAAACTTCGTACGTGTGGGTATGCGAAAAAGAGAATAATGATTTTTTTTTTTCTGATCTTATCTTGGGGAAAAAAAACTACACCGGTAGATTAAGTCTCTCTGAAGTCACCCGTGGGGTGGTAGACGCCCACCGAGGAATAACAAAATACATGAACTTGATACAGAATCAAAGAAGGAGAGTAATTGTAATCGAGTACAATGGAATCTTGAATGAATCAGAAAAAAACGTCCCAACAATCTTTCCTCGTGATTAACACAGCACAAAATTAAAACGTTAGGAAAGGTTTGGGAATATTACGATGTATCAGGCAGGTAGCGGTCGCTTTTCGAAAACAAAATAGAATGCCTTGAAGATTCTTTTGTATCTAAAAAAAGGATAAAATATTTGGTAGTTTTTCACGGAATACCGGACAAAATAATGCTGTTGAAAAAAAAACGCACCAAGCATTCATTTAGTTCTCTGTTCAGTCCGGTAACAGGCTAGAAAGAATGAAGGCTTAACGAAGAAGGCAAGAAAGCTGGTCTCCACCGGTAAAACAAATATCATATACAACAAACATGTGAAAGACAAGGTCACAGTGATCGAAGTTGAAGGCACTGAACTGGAGAAAGTAGACTCTAGGATGGTAAGTTTCCGATAGAGCAAGCTCAAACTACAAAAACAAGAAAATCCCACAAGTCCATAAAAAATGGTATAAAACCAACGCATCCTCCTGATAGTCACCTATGGAGCTGAAACATAGAATCTAACCAAAAGATTGACCTTCAAACAGAGAACCATATAACTCACTCAGGAGAGGGTCATGCTTAACGCAAAATGGCACGATCATAAGACAGCAGAGTATTTTGGAGTGAAAATAGGAGTCCAAGACATCATAGGATCCATCAGGAATCTCAAATGGAAATGGGCTGGCCATGATGCAAGAATGGTAGACAACCGATGGACATCATGACTCATTACATGGATCACCAGATTTCACATCTAGACAAAATATAAGATGGCATGACGAACTAAACAAGTTCAGGAAATACTGGCTTCACGACGCCCATGATGCAAAAGTCTGGTGAATCTTGGGAAAAGTCTTTATCCATTGACGGACTGTAAGAGAATGATGATGATGATGATGATGATGATGATGAATCAGGGTTTGACCTCTCATTCTCAAACTGCTACAGTTACTAATAACTTTCCTGTAGAAAGGTGCCCACACTCAATCTTTTGAGGAATACAAATCTGGTAAGTCACTCAATTTCTCTTGTCAGCATGTTGTGTTGAGGGTGATCAATTAGAAATTTGGGAAAAAGGGTGCTCAATGAATAAACCACTTCTCTCAACTTTTCACATTGTAAATTGAACCCTCCCCCCATTCCAATTAAAAATCTATTTTTTTGCTGAGGGTAAGGAAAAAAACAAAAATAAATGTTTTTTGTACATATAATAAGGAGTAAATATTCAATTTTTTTGGTTTGACCATATACATATATACATAGCCAGCTAGACTTGCTTAAAAACTGAAGAAACCTATGTTTGCTGTTTTGATGACATTACTGATATCGCCTGGTTTTTGGAAGTTTGCTTTATGCCACTTTTTCGCTTTTACGAATAAAAAGGGCAAGAAGCGAAAATAGCATTCAACATTTGTTCTACAGCATGCACCCTCTTCATCTCTCTCCCAAAACCCAGTCTCTCGAATCTCCCATCGCCCCAACTTTGACTCAGTATAACATGCCATCATTTTGACTGGGGAATGCTCAATAATATCCATATAAAAAAATAGTAATTGCCTCTCTGCTCATACTATTTCGACTAAAGAAAAGTTTTCCAAGGAATACTCTACATTTGGGGAGCTGAGGAAACCCTGTATGTTATAACTTTTTGATGCTAAGATTTTTCAGTGGTACACTTGTTCTTGTTACTGACTTAGTCATAATAACGACTGGTTGACTCGGCGATCTCGTGGGTCTACGATTTGAACCCAGAAAACACGAGGACTACTTTTATAAAGACAATATTATGGCACAACCTTATTTTTAGCACTCGGTTTTTGAATAGTACTTGATAAATTACAATTAGAAACAATTTTTGACCTTTTTTTCATTTTTTGAAACACAATCATTCGAATCCTATCGTACACAGATCTGTGTACAGTAATCGTTTTTCACTAATCGTAGGATAATACCGTTTCTCTATCACGGGATTCACAATGACAAGTTCGATATTTACTTGATTTTAATTATCCTAATTATGTAATAATTATATATAATTATCAATTCAATTTTTCGACTGTGGACCCCTGATCATTATCTGACTGATCCTTAGGGTTCCGTGAACCCCAGTTTAAAGACCCCTGTAGGTGATCTTGTACAATCACGTATTCCGTGCAAACTTCTGAGTGCACGATTGTATGATGGTGAGATAATCTAAGAACAGAATACTGATCGGCTTACAATATTATTATTACACTAACACTATTACAATACTATCAGAATAATGATAGGCTGGCAATACTAATATTATACTACTACTATTACAATACTATTAGAATAACCATCAGCTGGCAGTTCTCTCCCCTACGGGTCTTCATAACCAATCCCGACAAAATAAAACTTTGTCTTGAGCGTTCCCCCACTAACCTACTAAACCAAAAAACGATTATCCCCAAGACCTCACAAAGTACTCCGCACTGTTCTGTGATTAGAAATATACACTTATGTTTACCCAGGCCTTCTGCATTTCTTCCTTGCGGCTCCCGTCTCTTCTTGTGACCGCCTCCACATAATATGAAACCGCTGTCCCCGTACAGGCGATGTTTTTCTTGAAAACTTAATATTTCTCCGATAAAAATTGAGGGCGTGGTTGGGCCTGACTCCCTGAACACGAAGACATATCTGTGGGCGGTCGCACATCGGAACGTTGTTAGATCTTAAGAGTATGTTAACACGAATATATCCACTTACATAGACACACTCGCATGTATAATAAATTAAGAGAAAGACCATGAAAGCGAAATAAAATGACGTATAACGATCAACTGGCAATCATTTGGTATGAATAGAGATATGTTGAAGAGCATCTTACCAGAGTGTAAAGTATACAATCAATGCATGGTTCTAGCTATGACTCACGAATGCAGAACATTGAAACAAACAAAACGAACTGAGAACCATGATGCAGAGAGCTGTGGAAAGAGCAATGCTAGGGATAAGTCTAAGAGATAGAAAAAGATCAACCACGCTAAGACTGATTGATGAGAAACCTTTTTTTTTTTTTTGTCACCACACCCCATCAAATATCATTCAGCCTCATTGCTCTGTTGTTTTGTTTTTTCTTTTAAAATGGCTGAATTGATTGCCGTGAAAGAAGGTACTACTTAGAAAAAGGGTTCCCAAATATTTTGTTCCTCTGTGATTTCGGGGCACTCTGACCGGTTCCCTTGTACCCCTAAAAATTAAGAATCAAAAATCAATAAAATTATATTTGATATTTAGTAACTGCTCCATTTAAATGTAAGTGAAAAGTTTTGAAAATATCCTTCAAACATCTCTTCCCGTTTCATCAGATACTCAGTAATCAAATCTTTGAACATGTCAGTCTCTGATTGTGAGATGTTTGAGCCATTTTTGTTTCGTTTTTTTTTTGTTTTTTGAGTTTTTTTTAGGGGGGGGTGACAAGTTCATAATAACAAGGGGAAACTTTATCAACTGAAGAACGAAGATCACGTTCTGATGTTTCGAGATTTGATCTGAGATTTGATTTAATTCCATACAATACTCAAATGGTTGACTCACAAAGGCATGATGATAGAAATAACGGCAGTGCCTTGTGTTATAGTAAGGCAGCCTTGAATGAGGTTTATATGAAACTTTGTAACATAAAAGAACGTGGGAGAAAGACTTGGTTTGTTGGTTGGTGTTCATCAGCTGTTTTGTAACGAGGATGTTGCTGAGCAATTCACACAGATATTATATTCGAAGTCTCTTGTTTACTCCTTAAGAAGTTTAAATGCACTTCTGGGGGTACACATGGCCCAGCTTGGGAACCCGTGACCCAAAAGTAGATGAATATTCTACTGCATCGAGAGAGCTGAAATAATGGATAAGAAGTCATCATCGAAGGATCGATCTTCACAACTCCAGATTCGATATTGGTTTTGGTGGGAGTTAATTAGAAAATATCCTTGTAAAGCTTATTTCTTACCAATGAAATTAGACACACACAAACACACACACACACAAACACATATGCATACATACGTCTGTTCGTCTAGTAATCTTTACAGCTTTGAATACTGAACATATTAATTTTTTTTTCAAATGTTTTTTATCACTGGAGTCACTTATTTCCCAATATCTGTTAACGTAATTTTTCTTCGGTGTTCCTTTTTTTTTTCAGTTTTACACATATGTTGATATTATGGTACTCTTGTTGAGATGATCAGTTGTTTAGCATCTGACTGTTTCGGGGTTTTAAAAACAAAACAGTCATAATTAACATGGCACCCGACCAGTGTTGATCAAACACCACCGTACTTTCAGCTATGATCTTAATATATAATTCATGTCATCCTACATGTATATTGATATCTTATATAGGGTAGTATCATAATGTATTTTATATGGATGTTATTTTATGCTACACATTATTTTTTTTTTAACACTAGACTTACTTAAGTACGTATTTGACGATGAGGGATCAATAAGTATAACAACTGATGTGACTCATTGCTCGTGTCACTTCTGTTGAGTATATATATATATATATATATATATATATATATATATATATATATATGCGTGTTTGTGTGTGTGTGTGTGTGTTGCCATGATTAATTGCCGTGCTTAGTCGTTGGGTTGGGTGCAAGTGCACACACACCTTTTTTTCATTCAAGTAATATCTAGAAAATATCATCTTTTTTCTGTGTAGTTATAATCTTATTCTTGTATACGTTTTTGTCCCGGGCGACGCTGGGTACCCCAGCTAATCCATGTAATAATTGTAATAAGTATTTGAACAAAAAGACATTTTATTTCTAATTGCTTGTTTCTCTTGAGTAAAAAACCCGGACATTAAAAAGAAGCAAAAGCTATTGCAACCAACATAATTAGGCATACAGCTAGTTAGGGTTTGTAGTTCTGAACGCTTAATTTCTGGGAAGTGATTTTTCTTTATTAGAATTAAATAGTTAAATGGAAAAAATAACTAACGTCTGATAACTTGTTCAGTATTGATCAAGGGAGATTGAAGAAGCGGCCTTACTATTTGAAAGCGTTTCCTTAATGATCCCTGCAGCCTTGTGCAATAAAACAGATTTTGAAAACCTACAAATATGTACTAGCTGTAAAGTTTGGTTGGCAAAATAATCAAATGGAGAAACAAGAAAGGAAGAAAAAGGGGTTGGAAACGAAATTACAAACAGGGTAGCTTAGTCACTCAATAGAAACCGTCGTGTGACCATCATCTTTTGGCAGCATGCTGTATTGGGAGTGACCAATTAAAAAACGGGAAAAGAGATGATGATCAATGAATAAGTTACTTCTCTTGTAATTTGTCGGACAGTGATCACTAAAGAAGTCGAAATTTTCAAAATGCAAACATGAATGCAGCCTGACAAAAACCAGGGGATCAATTTACCATAAACACCACATATTTCTTCCCCCCCTCCCCAACACACACACACACACACACTTAAACCTATTTAACGGGAAATTTTCGAAAAACAAAAACGAACATTTTTTTCTTGGCGTAATAAGAAGTGACTGTTGGAATCAGCCCTCTAGCTCCATCGTCGCAGCCTGTGCGTGTGATACATACATAACTAGTCAGCCAGCCAGACCAACTTGAAAACTGAAAGAAATCTATTTTGACGATTTGGGTGACAGTCTCTTGTTGAGAGAAGCCGAGAGGGAAGGGGAAAAAGGAGAGAGAGAAAAAGACAGAATTTTTTTTCAAAAAAGGAGGAAGATGAGATGCGATCGAAGAAAAAAACCTGAAAGAAACTGACAAGCAGGGTCGTCCTTAAATGCAGCTGCCCAGGACAACATGATTTTAGGGGTCCCCTCAAAAATACATGTTTTAAAACATTCTTTTATTTTTTTCATTCTTTCAAGTAAAAAAAGTAGAAGTTCCTTGACTGAACTTCTCTAAGGATTTATTTTGTTAAATAAGGATAGATAAGAGATCCATAAATGACTTTACGTTAAGTTAAACATTATAATTTTACGAATACAATGATACCTTCCATAATGAAGGACTTAAAACGAAATTTTACGTGACAAGAGGTTCTCATTGCTAAAAAGGAAAGCTCTCGGCGAAATTTTTTCAGTTAACTTGTAATAGAGTATACGGAATTTCATAAAATCATCTAGAATCATCTGATTTTCATTTATAACTATCAACATTTATAGATGGAATCTAGGTGCTTATTTCCTGACGAGCGCACATTTGGTGGATTATTGTAAGATTATATATCTATTAGATTATTTTCATGTTCATTTGGGTATATACGATATTTAGGAAGTGATCAGTACATTATGAATTATTTACAAGGTTGTTATCAAGGTTTTAGGGGACCAATGTTTTTATTTGGAACAAATTACAGAAATCTCACAGATTTAATTATTCACTCCACGAATTATTATTTAACGAGTCGTTTTATAGATTGGATTGTCCCCGCTAAGGAAGGGCACTTTTCTTTTTGTTTTTTATTTGTTTGAAAATAATGGCTAAAAACAGAAACAGGGCATTCTTCTGGGAATGGCGTATACGTGTGTACGTATGCATGTATTCATGTGTGTGTGTGTAGATATGTGAGCATGTATGAGTCAATGTTCAATACGACCCTGCTGACAGGAGAAGAACAAAATAAAGTTTATAGAATTTCTTTATCTAGATATTTACAAAAATAAATAATTCTGCTCTGCTTTAGCAGGGGAGGGTCTGCTGCCTCCATCCCCCACTTGATCCGCGCCTGGAAGAAGGAAATAAACCCCAGGAACGAAAAGAAGAAAAATAAGAAAAGCAATAAAGAATAGCATTTAGTGACGTCTAAGAAAAAAATGCAAGAGAAAAAAAAGAAGAAAAAAAGAAGAAAAAAAAGAAGTAAAAAAAGAAGAAAAAAAAGAAGTAAAAAAAGAAGAAAAAAAAAGAAAATAAGAAGAAAAAAACGTAAAAGTGCCGAAATCTCGGACCGTTTAGCGCCAATGAATGGGGATATGATAGCCCCACTTAGTGTGTGTTTTTTTTTTAGACATAAAAGGAAGCTTGCTCACTGCCATTGTGATGTATACTGGGGAGGGCACTAACATTAAACGCGATCTTGGGAGGACGCAATGCAGGGATGGGGGCTGGCCGCTTCCAGAATTCGAAACCTATCCAGTCCCATTCACATTCCGCACCTTTCCATTCGCAGAAGAATTCTTTCATCAAAGACTCGGCCGTCAGCAATTTTTTCAGCGCAATCTTTAATTCTTAAAACCAATCCAAGATGGAGTAAAACAAGAGGAAAAACAAAACCCTACTGAGTTATCTCCCTTCTTTGATAGATCTTTTTACCTCATTTTTTTTTTCTTTTTTGTTTTGCTCTCTGCCGTTTTACATGCTTTACCTTTTTTTTATTTTCTTTCCTTTTTTTTGCTCAGTAGAAGAAGTTACTGGTATGTTGTTGTAGTCTGTAGTGAAGTAAGCTATTTATTAATCTTATTTTTATAAGTACCTATTTCAAGTCCTTCATTTCTGTTGTTTGTACAGGTTTTCCCTGCTATCCCGAAAGTATATAAAAACAAAAGAAACTTTCGTAAGCTGAAATGGTGTTGAGCAAAAAAAAAAAACAATTACCAGTAATGGATATGTGAAAATATTTTGAGTCTCCCCGGTCCAAGAATATGGCGATGACGTTATATTCGGATGATGCAAAGAGTAAGATGTTTGGAGGTACAGAAGAATGGGTACAGAAGATAGGGTACAGAAGACTGGGACCAGAGGACAGGGTACAGAAGACTGGGTACAGAAGACAGGGTACAGAAGACTGGGTATTGAAGACTGGGTACAGGAGATAGGTTACAGAAGACAGGGTACAGAAGACTGGGTACAGAAGACTAGGTACAGGAGACAGGGTACAGAAGACTGGGTACAGAAGACAGGGTACAGAAGACTGGGACCAGAAGACGGGGTACAGAAGACCAGGTACAGAAAACAGGAACCTGGAGACTGGGTACAGAAGACAGGGTACAGAAGACTGAGACCAGAAGACTGGGTACAGGAGAAAGGGTACATGAGATAGGGTACGGAAGACTGGGTGCACAAGAAAGGGAGAGCAAGAGGATGCATCCGTCCTATGTGCTGATGAGGATTATAAAGATACCGACAAGACTGGTGACATATCCAAATCTTAACTATTTAAAACTCTAAATATCCACTTATTTTGATTATTCATCACTAAACCAATCCACAACAACACATTAACTGTTTATAACAGACAATTACTTGTATTGCCATCACTTTTTTTCAGAAGAAGCAAGGATGAAGCAGTGAAACATCAAATTAAAAAGAAATCTCATTTGTACTCAACTAGGTCTTCTGAAGTGTCAGTTCACTATATATATATATATATATATATATATATATATATATATATATATATATATATATATATAATCTTCTGACTCTGGAATAGAGCATTCAGGTGGATGGGGAATTGTACGTAAGTAAATTTATCTCTCAAGTTCAGCCTTACTGACCGCCCAGTTTTGCGTAGGGCAGAAGTAAAATGCCAGCCTCTGGAGCGAAGGTTTCGATCCTACCTCGTGGTACTGGATGGGATAATGGATAGTCTATAGCCACACTGGAGAGTTGTAATACAACGAAACAGCTATCTTTGGATGGCTCAGTTATTAAATTATTATACATATATGTATGTATGTGAGTACGTGAGGACGGGAGATCATCTCAAATAAGTTAATATTTCATACAACGATGCAATTTTTAATCATTCTGTCGGACCACGTATAACGATTTCTAAATACATAACCGTCGCGTTGAAAGAGACAAATAGACCGAGGATAAACAAGATGTGAATTTGGTGTGAAAGCAGACATTTGGGCCTTGCATTACCGGTGGCTGTTCAGCTCAATGGTCTATGTTAAAGCAGATACCCTATCGATGGACGGTTCAAATCCTGCAGCAGTCTCATTTCCAAATTTATATTATAAATACGTTACATTATTTTGAAACTATTTGAATCTTACATGCTGAATGGATTATATGGCCAAGACAACGTAAATAGAAAAAACAATCAAAGACAATGGGACTGCTGCAGGAAACGAACCTGCAGCCATAAGGTAGCCACTTCAACGTAGCATTGTTCTTACAATTGGGCTAAGCAACTGCCGGTAATGTTCGTTTCCGGCAGCAGCCTCGTTTTCGTAAATTGTGTAATTGTGATACATTCACCGTGAATGTAATGCATTCATAATTATTTCTGTCGCACTATATATCCATTCAAAAAAAAAAAATATATATATATATATATATATATATGCACTTCAACTATGTATTCGTCGTGATAAACCATTCGTACCATTTGTTCTGCCTGTAGCCCCGATTAAAATCGTTTTTTATCTAACCCATATTTGGAATGATCTTGGTTTCATAATCGAGCAATACAAAACAAAAAATACAATACTTCTGACTTCAAAGAAATATATGTTAAAAAACTACTTTACTGCGCTTTTAGCATAAGTGACCATTAACAGCGATCGATTATCTACCCCTCAGCCCCACTAGGCTAAGCTTTGGTAAGGCACCCTGTCATCCCAACTTTGTTGTTATTTCTATCACAACGTTTCGGACAGTTTACCATCCAGCCTTTTCAAGTGGTATGCAACATCCTGGAAATTTTATACATATATATATATATATATATATATATATATATATATATATATATATATATATATATATATATATATATATATATATATATATTACTTTATTCTCTATATACTACGACCGCCTGAAACTATTTTTCAGGAATACAGAATTTTCTTCTGAACATTATTAAAAATGAGAAAATTCTCCCGAATGATTTATTTCACGTAGCCAATAGCATAAATGGTTTAAAGCAAAACTTTTCATACAACTGGCGGAAAGTAAGGGTCCAGGTCAACATTGCAGTGAGGAGCCTGATTAGCAAAAAATTCAAAATTTATCTTCTTCCAGAACGAATATTTTTCACAACATATCGGGGGTCTTATTGAATTAAAACTCCAAAACATTATTCCGGAAAAATAAACAATGAGAAACAAATTTTGTACAGATTTCCGGTTTAAATGGTAAAATAATTGTTAGACATTCTTGATCACAACTTAACTCAACAGACAATGCAGGTCGGAAGTAATGGGCTCTCGGTGTAAATCTTCTTTTTTTTTTATTTGAGTTGGCGATGAAGAAATATATATTGAATTTAAAAAAAAATCTTTCAGCTCCTATTCATTTTTCTTCGAATAATATATATATATATATATATATATATATATATATATATATATATATATATATATATATATATATATGCATCCATGCATTGTGTTATATTATATAGAAACTCTTTTTGAAATGAGCTTCCGTCGGTTAATGTGTCACTCGGGCGAGACTACGTAAATAGAAAAAACAAATAAAGAGAATTTCCTACAGCAGCCTCATTATCTTCAATTGTTTATTCTACTTACGTTGTCTAGTATGAGGGATACATTAACCGAGTTACGACGGGAGATCATTTCGAATGAGAATTTCTGTAAAATACACCCCAATTTATAATCATTTTGTCGGATCATATATATCCATTTCTTAATATATATATATATATATATATATATATATATATATATATATATATATATATATATATATATATAAGCATATATAATTTTAAGGAGACGGGGTGAATAAAAGAGGTATATTATGTTTATATTTATATACTTGTAAGTATGTAAGAGGCAATTTTAGTATGCGTCGTTGGCAACTAAATCACTCGATGGCAGATTCCAGTGTCATATTTGTTCAGAAGTTAGCTTGCGAATAGAAGAATCATATCGTAAAACTCGCCAACATCACACAGAAAAATTTACTAGACATTTCGGACGAGTAGTTAGGTCGATTTGCTGTCGCAGAGCAATGAAATTTTAAGAGGTTCGGTATGCCTAATGAAGTGGGTATCTTGGCCTTGAATAAATCTTTCGTACTTGCCGATGATGGGATATATATATATATATATATATATATATATATATATATATATATATATATACATCAAAGAGGTGTGGAAATTTGGTCGATAACAATGGTTCAACCTTTGTTTCGCTATGTTAGCTCATCAAATTGACAGTTTAGTTAGGTTTACGTTTCCTTTATATTACTCTCATAGATTTGAAATAGAAACCGTAATGTAATTTACCGTAAATCATGTATGATTTGCTGAATATACTATCAACTTACCAACATATATATATATATATATATATATATATATATATATATATATACACACTACTTCAAATGGATGCATTTTCATACATAGTTATATATAAACCCCAATGCGCGTGTATGCGTCCGCATGCACCAGTCGCAGATTCCAGTAAGATATTTACAAGAAATTGGTTTGTAGAACAAGAAATACCCAAATGATAATCTGTCATTTTTTTTCCCCATTTTCTATGTTTGTTTTCTGTCACGCTGAACCAAACGGAAAGTGTGTTAGTGCCAAAAACGTGGCTGCTGTTGCTGATGATCAAGGACCAACCAGGGGGGTGGGGGCGTCGATTCGAGCAGGCAACTGCTGTTAGTAAGATCACTATTACTACTACTGCTGATGGATAATGTCTCATTTTGGTTTCCATCCATTCTTCTTGCTTTATGGTTTCAAAATTATGCTAAAAACAGAAAATATGAAGGTTTTTATTTTAAATGGACAGAAAACTAAATTCTCTTCAAGTTATGCCTTCCTTTCTTTGAAATAAATACATTTATACTTTTGAGATTTATGCATACAATAAAAAAAATCCCGACATTTTTTACGATTACTATGTTAGTAGCACGACGGAATAGGGACAGCAAAACACTGCGTAATATGCAAACCAGTTTGGCACGAACATATGAACAAATGGTATCGCCACCGATCACCACATCCGAGCGAGATTACTGATAGTCATAAACAAGGAAAAGGAGACCTGTCAAATCGAGAATGTGTCTGTGCTAGCGTACCACAGGGTGGAGACGAAATAAAGTGAAACATTCGAAAAATACCAGGACCTCACCCGGGCACTGTTGAACATGAAATTTGGGGGCGTGCCCATAATAAATCTACGCATTTGGAACTATGCCAAAACCACTGAATGAATCTGGGTGAATACCATATGTACCTGTGTATAAGTCGCATCCTAATTTTTATTTTTATATCTGGTACGACGTTTTGTTTTGCTTCTTTTTTTTTTTTTAGATTTTACTGATAACATGTCTGGTTAGTCACTCAATAGAAACTGTAATGCGACCAATGTATTTTGGCACCACGCCGCGTCGGAGGTGATCAATTGAAATGGCGAAAAGGGTGATTAATTAATAAATTACTCCTCTTGCCTTGGGGTGGGGGGGAAATGATCACTAAAAGAGTCTGAATTTTCAAACAAAAATGTGCGACATACACACGAGTAAACACGGTAAGCAGTTCGAGAGAGGGTTGCAGTTGTCCAGACCTCAGCAGTGATTGGGTCTGCAAAGATATCGGAAAGGGTGCAAATGAATTGAGGAGACAGGTGATATCATGAAAAAAAATTTACTAGACATATTGGACGAGCAGGTAGGTTGATCTACTGTCACAAAACAATGAAATTTCGAGTGGTTGGTAGGGGTGACATCCTGTAATATGATAACGTTAGTTTTTCAAGTAGGGGCCTCGTTGCCAGAATCTAGGCCTTGAATAAATATTTCGCAGTCGCAGACTATATATATATATATATATATATATATATATATATATATATATATATATATATATATATATATATATATATGTACACATGTATATATATACATATAGATAGATAGATAAATGGAGAGGAGGGGAGAGAGAGAAGAGGAGAGAGATAAAGGGACGAAGGGGGTGATGTGCGAGATAGCGTATTGGTTATCGGCACTGAATATGGAATCAGAAAACAAGGTTCAATTTCGGCTGGGTCTGCGTATGCTCACTTGGCAATTATGCCCTTAGTAAAGTCATGAATCTACATCCTTACGATCATCATACGTTATTATTATTATTATTATTATTATTATTATTATTATTATTATTATTATTATTAATATTATTCCCAGTATGCATATCGGCTTATAGGTATGTTAGCTGGCAGTCAACCTTAAACAGAAGTCCTCAGACAGAGAGTACTTCCCTAAAAATGTGAGCTGTTCCAAAAAAAGCATATTTTCGGAGAACTTGTATGTCTGTCTCACAGTCCAACTGTACTCCTTCTGGGCTAATCTACATCGTTTACTGGTTATGTGCTTTACAGTTATCTCCTTTTACTCACATAGGCGGTTTTTGTTGTTTTGTTTTGTTTTTGTTTTTTTTGTTTTTTTAATTCAGTCGATTGTCACCTTGACATAATTTGTCCTGATGCATTTGTTTTCGGCTTTCATGATGAGTGATCCCTTTTTTTTTCTCAGATTTCCTTTGCGTAGCCATTTTCATGATGTCTCGTCTGCAGTATTTTACATCTGTATTTTAAATTCCCCTTGTATTTTTTCCTGTTCCCATTTTTCTTTATTTGTTAACTGTTGTGCTATTTCCTTGTTTGCCACTTTTTGCTGTTTGTTGCACTGCTTAGGGTGTCTTTTAATGCCTTCATTATTTACTTGCACATACTTTTCTAATCCTATTTTAGCCTTTTGGACAAAGTCTTCTTTGCTGATGAGTCCACTGATGCCTCCTTTCCTCTTCACATACAGTTTATCTGTGTCATCTCTGGGGTGTAAAGCCTTGTGCTTTGTCATAAGCTTCCTTATTCGCCGGTCCATTGATTAGAACGCTTCCATATCCACGAAATGGACCAGTGTATCTTACTACCGATCCTGCCTATGTGTTCATTCCTTTCAGCAGATATCTGCTATTTAGCTTGCTCTCTAATATTTTTCTTATCCTTCTTAAGTATTTTTTTTCTCTAGTTTCTTCTTGTTTTTTACTGGTCACATTCGAGAACTCCAAGGTATTTATATCGGTCCTACGTGGTCAATGCTCTGATTTTGTCGTTCGGTAATTCGATTCCTTCTACTGTTGATAACCTTCCTCTGTGCATTACGATTAGTGCGCATTTCTTCTATTCCGAATATCGTTGCTGTATTCTTTCACTTTGTTCAACAATATTTCGAGCTCTTCCCTTTTCTTGGCAAATTGTTTTATGTCGTCCATTTAAAAAAGTGGTTGATTTTTCCATTTGTTTTGAAGAATTGGTATCTTTTATTGTTTTTTAAGATTCTATTGGGTGGTATTATGGTTAGTACAAATAGTAGTGGAGACAGAGAGTCACCTTGAAGTATTTCCCTTTTTATACTTACCTTTGCTAAGTTTTTACCCTGTAGCTGTCAAGTTTACTTTCCAGTTTCTCATGGAGTTAGTAGAGAATCTTACCACTGGTTTGTTAATCTTAAATATCCTGAGGCATTCGAATATCCAACTATGTGAGATCACGTCGTGTACTTTTCATAGTCGAACCATCCTGTCGAAACAGCATCCCTCTCTTTTCTTACTTCTTTTATGATTATCTGGTCAATGTTGAACAAGTCATCCATCCTTTGGTTTCACTCACGTATCCTTTTTATTCTTCTGGTAATATTCCTCTTCTTTTCATGAAAATATGTATTCTCACTTCTATCTGTCCAGTCAAGATTTTCAACTTTAGTGGTAGGCACGTGATTAGTCTATAGTTGCTTGCCTGGTTCACTCAGTGTCCTTCTGGATGAGGGTCTGTTTTGGTCATCCACTTTGGGACCTCACCTTCGTCTATGCAACTTAGCGGTTGGTAGATGAGTCTGTCATATAATGCGGTGAACTTTTTAAACCAATATCCGAGGATCCCATTAGGTCCTGATGCTTCCCAGTTGTATTTTTCAATGCGGTTTTATTCAATACCATTTGTTATCCCTTATCTATCTCTGAATTCTCTTCCTGATATTATCTAGCCATTCTGAAACTTCGAAGCTTCTTTTAGGGCGTTCCTGTGTATCGATCCAGAAGTCCCCCACCCTTGAGGCATTCGGTTCCATGTTGTCTTCTTTCTCCTTTTGGGTCCTGGTAAAATCTTTTTTCGTTGTTCCGGAAAGTGTAGTCCTGTGTGTATTGGGCGATCCTTTGTCTTGCTTCTTTGACTTGTCTTCTCTGGTGTATTTCTTCCATTGCAGCGGGAACGTCTTTTTGTCTTATCTTCTATTTGGTCCATAGTCTTGCACGTTGTCTCTTCGTGTGCGATGTATTTCTCGGTAGTCCTTTGTCTCTATATAGTTGAAAGATCTGTTTTTAATTACCTAGATGTTTTTGTTTTTTGTTCCTGTTGTTCGAGGTTTCTCCTTATGTTGTAAAGAGATCTGTTACCATTTTTGTAAGAGGTAGTTGGCATGTTCTGTTGATTCTCCCTCTTTTCTTGAATCCTTGCTCCCAAGAGATGGCAATAGCTTTTCTCTTTTTAAG
Organism: Thysanoteuthis rhombus; assembly: GCA_963457665.1. Taxonomy (NCBI): domain Eukaryota; kingdom Metazoa; phylum Mollusca; class Cephalopoda; order Oegopsida; family Thysanoteuthidae; genus Thysanoteuthis; species Thysanoteuthis major. The sequence continues at coordinate 48,506,537 of OY735229.1, forward strand.
TTTGCATCTGGGATTTTCCCTCTTATGTTGGAATTTCAACGTTTCAATTTCGTCGTTTCTTGTGTTGGTTGCGTCTGGGTATTCCTCAGGTAAACTGCATTCTTTTCTTTTTCTATATTCTTGCAGATTTCTTGCAGATCTCTCTAAATTTTAAAGATTTATTTCATTTGGTCAAACAGGCACTGTAGATTTTTCCCACCATATTTTGAGCGTGCATTTTCTATAGCATCACTGAAATGGTTTGCTTTTAAAGAAGCAGTGCATTTCTCTCTCGTCCATTTCTCTTCTTATTCTGGCCAACAACAGCCCAGTGATGGTTGTGTCCCTCTTGGCGGCCATTAAAAAGACGTGAGCCAGAATCTTGGTCAACAGTCACTCGGTAACGACTGTGTCCCTCCTGTAAGTCATTCAATTTGTGCCCAATTTTTTGCATGCGTTAATTGGGTTGTACTATTATATTCGTTTGGTTCATGGTGCTTAGAGGTAACACCAGACCTTAGTGGATTTGTTAAAACTGATTTCATTACGGGTAACCTCAGAGCTCCACCGGCACTTAGCACCCATAGTATTATCTCTACGACGAGAAAAACATATCGATGCGCGCAGCTCTCAAAAGGATGACAAGGTGATTGCCTTTCACCTGTTACCTAACACCTATGTCGTTAAGCTATAAACATATAGATACCTTACCTGTATTGTTTTATATTTAGATTAAGATGTAGCTACGTCAGAATTACTCTGATTATCACATATTCCGCTTATTTTTTCCAAGCCTTGACTTAGTAAGAGTTCAACTAAGGATCAGTCTTCTAGTTTGTGAGCTTCAATGAACCCTACCTTTTTTTTCTTTTAAAATTTAAATTCAATGAACTAATCAGGTAAATTTACCAGTAATTAAAAAGACTATAAACAAAATTGTAAGCAAACACTAAAAATGTTACAATTCTGCTGTCAGATATCAACATGTAAAAATAGTACCTGTTAGGAGTTAGTTTTATAGAATAGGATTTTACACTTATTTCTGCCTTTTTCCTAAGTGAATTTCTATAAGATTTAAGTCCAAAATGACAGCGTATCTTGACAAATGCAAGCGCATTATTATTATTATTATTATTATTATTATTATTATTATTATTATTATTATTATTATTTGCAATCTCACACCAGTTTCTTGGTGGTATCCGCTGGAGTTTGAATGACAGCAAGTCTCCTCAAGTCTCACGCACTTCTCTCCTAGTTCACATAGGCCACAGTAATACTGCGGTTTAGTTTCACACCAGTTGCCCAGTGGTCATTGTTATTATTATTATTATTATTATTATTATTATTATTATTATTATTATTATTATTATTATTATTTTTGGAATCTCACACCAGTTGCCTGGTGGTAACTGCTGGAGTTTGAGTGACAGCAAGTCTCCTCAAGTCTCCAGCCCTCCTCCCCCAGTACTCATAGGTCGTAGTAATTCTACGATTTACAGTTTCACACCGGTTGCCCAGTGGTTATCGCTGAAGGCTGAGTGACAATAAGTCTCCTCAGGTCTTCAGCTAAAGTCTCCTCTCTCTTTCGCATATCATGTCAGAGCTACAATTCGTTGCAGTACTTATATCTCTAGCACCTTCCTCAGTATCCGTGCAGTTCCCAGTAGTGCTGTGGTCTGTACGGTCTCTATCCTTCCCCTTATTCCGATCTCCTCCAGCGTTTTGGGGGCAGTTCCTAGTGCGCCCACTATGACCGGTACTACCCTGGTTTTCATGTTCCACATCTTCCTTAACTCTCTTGCTAGGTCCTGGTATTTTCCCCTTTTTTCACCCTCCTTCTTTTTTTACTCTATGGTCTGCAGGTACAGCAACGTCTACTATTTGGCAGGCCTTCCTTTTTTTGTCTACTATTACTAAGTCCGGTCTTCTTGCCTGGATGAGGTGGTCAGTTTGGATGTCAAAGTCCCACAGTAGTTTGTGGTTGTCATTCTCCAAAACTGCCTCTGGCTTGTGCTGATACCACTTTTCCCCATGGTTGAATCCCATTTGTTTGCTTAGTTCCCAGTGTATCATCGTTGCTACTCTATCGTGTCTATGCTTATACTCCTTCTGGGCGAGTTGACTACATTCACTAGTTATGTGGTTTACTGTCTCATCTCTTTCACCGCACATGCTGCATTTGCTGTTTGTCTGTGTTCTGTCGATTTTTGCTTTTATGTAGTTTGTCCTTATGCTTTTGTTTTGGGCTGCCATGATGAGCGATTCTGTTTCTCTTATCATTATTATTATTATTATTATTATTATTATTATTATTATTATTATTATCATCATCATTATTGTTGTTGTTGTTGTTGTTGTTGCTATTATTATCGTTATCATTGTTGTTATTGTTTTTTTCATTATTATTGTGGTTGTTGTTGTTATTGTTATTATTGTTTTTTGTTATTGCTATTATTATTGTTGTTATTGTTATTATTATTGTTGTTGTTGTTATTGTTATCATTGTTATTGTTATTATTATTATCGTTATTGTTGTTATTATAATTATTGTTATTATTATTGTTATCGTTATTGTTGTTATTATTGTTACTGTCATTATTGCTTTTGTTGTTATTATTATCATTATTATTATTATTATCATAGCTGATTGAATATTCATATTTAATAAATAATGTATTATATTATTGTCTTTCCTGTATTAAATGCGCTTTTTTTTTTCGGCTCGTTTCCGATAAACCGGAAGTGATATCTGCGCATACGTGACTATTTGAAACGCTGGTTGACAAAAAATTGTGGTACGATCTTCAGGAAAAGAGCGGAATGACTGTCAAATGGACGTGGATGGCAATGTTTGTTTTGCTTTTGTTTTAATTTTTTTTTTTTTTTTTGCTTTTTTCTTGTTGGGGGCGGCTACATATTTCTTTAGGGGTTCTTTCTGAATTGTCATCCTCGCATGCATTGCATTGTAAGATTAGTAATTATACATCCCACAAAACGAATTGGAATCATATAGATAGATAGATATATAGATAGATGTATGTGTGTGTGTGTGTGTGTGTGTGTGTGTGTGTTTGTGTGTGTGTGTGTGTTTGTGTGTGTGTGTGTGTGTGTGTGTGTGTGTGTGTATGTGTGTGTGTGTGTGTACCAAATGCAAATCTATAATCCAATATAAGATGTTTGATTGGTTTATTTCCTAACAATCCTCGATACAAAAACATTTAGTCAAGGTAGAGCATTACTACTTTGTTACTGATTAGACACTCAATAGATATAGCCACATGACCAACGTCTTTTGGCAGCATCTCGTGTTGGGGGTGATCAATAAAAAATAAAAAAATGCTGTCGCCTTCTGGCGGATCGTAGAGACAGATTTTAAAAAAAAAAAACAAGCTGGCATAAAGTCTTGAGCAATTTAGCATTCACAATTGAAACCCCATCCCTATTAGAAACCTTATTATAGGGGAAGGGGCATTTTTTGGAAAACAGACAAAATTGTCTTTACAAGACGTAATACAGAAAAATGTTGAAGATCAATGCCAGTAATATTTTTACCAAAAGTACCAAACACAGAATCTAGTATTAAGGTCCATGAACTATACAGTTGAATTTTTTGCTAATAACTATGTCGGGCTACGAACTATTTGCTCCATCTTAGTATATATATATATATATATATATATATATATATATATATATATATATATATATATATATATATATATAATAGAAATGACAGGAAGAGCGAGTCATGTTTGTTCTTATACTTACTGATCCCTTATCATCAGAGTTTTTAGGCTGAACTACGTGAGTAAGCCTTGTTTCAAAAAATGAATATGTATATATCAATATACAATACACATAATAACCTATATAAAATAATAAATTACATGACTGACTTACGCTATATAATATTACATACCTGAAAGGGACGTGGGGTTTGATCAATACTGCTGGGTGCAATATTAATATGACCGTTTGGTTTTTAAAATTCCCTGAAACATGGTAAACAACTGATGATCTCAACAAGAGAGAATTTGCACATTGTACCATTTGAACAAAATATATGTGAAACAGAGAAAAACAGTGGAGAAAATAGCATGAATATATTAGGAAATGGGTAACTGGAGTGACGCAAAAATATCAATTGAAATAGTATTTCAATGTTGTGTTCAAAGCCGTAAAGCTTTCTAGAATATATATATATAACAAATCACGTTGGCTATATAATATGATATAATATGAAGCAATGTCTGAACTTCAAGTGTTATGATGGTTTTTTGAGTAGAGTCGGAAAGTAGAGGTACTTTCTAATATATATATATATATATATATATATATATATATATATATATATATATATATATATATATATATGTGTGTGTGTGTATATATATATATATGCACCAGATCCCAGTAGAAACATTTAGAGGTCTCGAAGAGTTCATATCTGGTCGGGAAAGAGCTCATTCACATTCACATGAAGTGACAACGCCTTATAAGGCACCTGGTCATAATATTTGGCTCCCCAGAGTATATAACGTGGAAATATCATAGATGTATGATGAGCTTTTGCATTGAAAATCACCATCCAAAATGCTGGCTTTTACCTGGCCTCGGACGCAAGTGGAAACCACACGAATGTGTTCACTATATCCATTGCAAGTTTTGACCGATTCCTTCTTGTTGATGTTTCATTGAAGTCTAGACACTTGTAGAGAGAGGAAAAGGTGAGCAGTGCACTTTCATTATTAATCTATCTGATCATAAGGAGTAATAAAGTTGTTACGATACCCATTGTCAGTTCCGGCGGTTTCTTTCTTGTCGATGCTTCCTTGAAGTGAAGACGTCCCTTGAGAGGAAATCAGGAAGCAAGACACCACGTCAATGTCTAAGGTTATTTTGAATAGTTGGGTAGTCACAATATTGGGTACTTAGTGAGGATCGATCCCAAAATAGATGTGAATTCTTGTGAGAATTCAAGATTACTAATCTTTGCGCCATCATAGGCTTTAGTGCAACTTATTACCAAAGCTTGTGACAATAAATGGCTCAGTATCCAGTTTCTAAATTGTTTCCTGAATCTTTGAGATGAAGGATTATCATTATCATTCACCGATTAATTTCGACTTCAGTACAACAGCCAAAACAAAGTGTCTATAAAAACCAAGATGAAGACACTAATCTAATTGAAAGAGTGAATCAGGCTACATTGATTCATTTATGTGAGGTACGGATGTCTATCTATCTAGCTAGCTCACGCGGCTATGTTTGTATCACGCGTACAGATCACACTGATCGAGCTAGAGGGCTGAATATTTAAACATTTATTCCTCAAAAGAAAGTTTTTAGAGGGGGTTCAGTTTCAATTGTAAGTTTGTGCTGAATTGTTGCCTTACTTTGTGCCTGCCTGTTTTTCGATAATACGCACTCTTTAGTGATCAATGTCCAACAGAAGGCGGGAGAATCAACTTTAATCATTGATCACCTCCTTTTCGAATCGAATCGGTATGCGTGACGGTTTCTATTGAGTGACTAACCAGACCTGTTTTCCATCTTTTAGGACTTTCTTCCAGATCTTTTCTTCGTGATGGGAGGAGCTTGTGTGAAATGATAGAAAAGCGAATCTCTTTCTGAGTTTTTGTCAGACACACGACGAAGTGTGAGCGAAATGTTTTCATTCCAGTTCAGTTGCTGGTGAGGCTTGAAACGCTTCCAGAATTGCAAGACGGGAATGACAATAGAGGGGGGGGAAAGGAGGGTGATGGGAAATATTGGGAAAATAAAATAAGGAGGGGGGAGTTGTCTTCCATGAACGGGGGAGGTAAAAGATGCTCCGCGAAAACAATCGGTATTGTGAAAGGGGAACAAACAAACAAACAAACAGAAAGAAAGAAAGAAAGAAAGAAAGAAAGAAAGAAAGAAGGATACAATCTGGAAGAGGAAAAGAAGAAAATGGTGAAAGACATTAAAAATGTGTGAGAGAAATAAAGAGATGAGTAAGAGAAATGGAAAAGAAAGAAAAAAGACAGAAAAAAGATGGAAAGAAATTTTGGATAGGAAAAAGACAAAAACAGTTGGAGAAAGAAAGGAGATTGATCGGGGAAAGAAAAGAAAAGAAAACGATTGAACGAACAAAGAAAGAGAGGAAGAAAGAATGAGAAACGACAAGCAAAGTGAAACAGAGACGTTAACAGGAAAAAGAAGGAAAGAAAAAGAGAAAAAGAAAGAGAGAGAAAGAAAGAAAGAAAGAAAGAAAGAAAGAAAGAAAGAAAGAAAGAAAGAAAGAAAGAAAGAAAGAAAAAGGAACGAAGGGTAAGAAAAAAGAAAGAAAGAAAGAAAAACTGAACGAAAGGGTGTTAGAAGAAGAAGAAGAAGAAGAAGAAGAAGAAGAAGAAGAAGAAGAAGAAGAAGAAGAAGAAGAAGAAGAAGAAGAAGAAGAAGAAGAAGAAGAAGAGCAGGAAAGGGAGAGGAGGAGCCTGCCTGTTGAGAATGGGTCGAGATTTCGGGGCGTGACTCTCGCGTGACTTTGGAGCCAAAGACATCGTTGGAGATGATTGTTGTCTTCGGAACAAGATGAATAAAGCGAAAAACTTTCCCATATTTTGCTTCGTATTGTTTAAAATTAAAACGCCGTCTCGTTGTCTTTTCATTCTCGTATCACGATGTTCTTTATTTGTAAGTTTCTCCTGCGACACAAGATAAAAGGCTAGAAGAAGAGAGAGCGGGGCGGAAAAAAGACACTTGAATTTGTGTAGAATGTGGAGAGTTTTTTTTCTTCTTCTTAGGAACGTAATATAAGGAAAATACAATAGATGAAATGTTGTTTCAAAAATTTCAGCTTTGAAAAAAAAAGCATTTCAAAGAAATTTCTCTTCACTTTAGAGAATAATTAATAACAAAAGAAATTTATTAAGAGAGAAAAAACAGTTTTCTTCAATTATTTATTTTTTAATTGAAAAAAATTATATTTTAAAAGATAGCAAAAATTCATTTATTTATTTATTTATTCACAGGGAAGCATCACACTGAGTTGACAAGCTTTCGGTAGAGCAAGCTGGACTTTCAAAAAAGTGTATACAACCAATATATCCTACCCATAGTCACGCACGGAGCTGAAACATGGAACTTGACCAAAAGATTGATCCTCAAACTGAGAACCATACAACGTGCAAATGAGAGAATCATACTCAACCTCACACGGAGAGAGCATTAGGCAGCACAGGATGTCAAAGCAAAAACAGGAATGTGAGACATCAGGGAAACTGTTTGAAAACTGAAATGGTGTTTAGCTGATCATGTTGCAAGAATGGCAGACCACTGCTGGACATCATGTCTCACAACGTGGATCCCTTGAGATCAGGTGCAAGCCTGTGGACGCCAGAAAATAAGATGGCGTGACGAGCTAAATAGATTCAGAAAGTATTGGCTCCGTGATGCCCATGATAGAGAGGTCTGGCGAATCTTGAGGAAGGTTCATGTCCAACGACGGACGCAAACAGAATGATGATGATGATGATGATGATGATGATGATGATGATGATGATGATGATGATGATGATGAGTCCAAGAACAAGTTATCTTGTCTTGTAAAATAATGACTGATTGGCTACATGGGTTATCTAATCTCCCATGTTTATTATTTTGTGAAGAAAATTAAATAATTAAATAAATAAGTGTAAGTATCTTGATGAACGTTGAAGATCTGAAAAGGCTATAAATCAAGCAAAATGACAATCACAAGAAAAAGAGCGAACTCGGTTCAAAACCTGCGACGTTGTTTACACAATTTTCACATCCTTTGGCCACGTTTCTCATCATTCATTTGTTTCCGTAATGAAAAGTATTATCAGTATTAGTTCCCAATTGATTTTTCGGATTAAATCCCGTTGAAACGTTTGAAACAAGAATAAATGATAATTGCAACAAAAAAAAATGAAACTAAAAATATCTTCGAAAATTGCAATATAGTTGGCCTTCATTGGCAAAGGAAAACGACATATATATAAATATATATATATATATATATACATATATATATATATATATATATATATACATGCGTGTACATAAAAATATAGTAACTTTATATATATATATATATATATATATATATATATGTGTGTGTGTGTGTGTGTGTGTGTGAAACGTACAAATCAGTTATGAATGCTGTTTTGTCTGCTTTTTTTCTCTCTCTCTCTTTCTTACATTTTTTTTTTTTTGTTATTTATTTTATCATCTCCAAAATTGATTTTTAAAGAAAGAATAATATGATGTAAAAATTTCTCTCTCTATCTCTCTCTCTCCTTCTCTTTCTTCTCTCTCTCTCTCTTATTATCCTCCTCTCATTAAGATAAGAGCTTTCTCTCTTTGTTAAGAACGCTGTCTATCTCTCTTTAACCAATCTCTTCGAGTCATTTATTCCTTACCAGCGTCTGTCAACCTATTCAAATCTGGTCTTAACATGAGATTTTAGCCGCCCTTAGAACTGCTGACTTACTTTGCAGTTGGAAACAAAAAGAAAAACAAAATCAATTCAATCATCAAGAAGATTTTAAAAGACACCTTTTTTTTATTTTCCTCTTCTTTCGGCTTTTTCATCTTCCAAAACTTCAACTCTCTGAAGTCCGACCCACTGCTAGGATCTTCTTTATTCCAACTTCTACTCTTTTTCTGTTTGATATTAAAAATTTGAAAAAAAAATTGAAATTTCTCCACCTTTTTTTTTATTACGAAAATCGAATGGAAAATTTATTGAACTATCATCAATTAAAAAAGAGATCTCCTACGACTAAATGTATTCAAAGGCATCCGAAAAGAGTTAAGTCGTGATTAACGTTGACTCATGAATAATTAGAGACTGTCAACCAAAACTGTCATAGAACTGTCAACATATGTTTCTTCAGCTTTTGAGTTGGTCTGGCTGGCTGCAAAAATGGAGCGAGAGGGTGAAAGAATTAAACATTTACCCTTTAGTATGTGTACAAAAAACGCTTTGGGGGTTTCTTTTTGTTTCTGTTTTTTGTCCTAAATATATTTGTAGATGTGGATCCAATTTATGATGAAAGATTATGTTAAATTGATCCCTTAGTTTGTATACACCTATTTTTTTCTTTGTTTTTTTTTTTTTTTTAATTCAGACTTTTTTTAATGATCACTGATCAACAAAAGCCGAGAGACGAAACTAATTCATTAATCACCGCTCTTTCCCAATTTTTGAATTGATCTCTCTTACACAGCAAAAGACATAGGTCACGTGATAGTTTCTATTGAGTGACTAACCAGACCCGTCCTCTATTATTTTCACTGTCCATCTATCTTGGAGATTATTTGGAAATCATTTTTTTTTCTTCAGTTTACCGAATTTGGAAGTGTCACGTGCTAAAATATGACTGAATTACAATATTATTTGAATAATTTATTGAATATCAAAAAATTTCTCATCTCAGAACTCCAGACAATTCTAGGAAGGTTAAAGAATATATCAGCCTAAACCAGGTGATAGAAACGACGCAAATGGGTAATCAAGTCAGGATGATGCATGAACGAATCCCAATTAATCCTCTCAGAACTTCTGGTCTGGTTAGTCACTCTACAGAAAGTGTCACATGACCAACTTCATTTTGGCAGCATGCTGTGTCTGGTTTGTTTAGTTAGAAAGTTGGAAAAAAAGGGTGATCAATGCATAAGTTACTTCTCTCGCCTTTTGTTGCATAGTGATCACGAGAAAAAGTCTGAATTTTCAGGAAACAACCTTGACACAAACTAAGGGATCAGCATAAACTTACATAGCAAATCCCCCTCCTCCCCAAAAAACTATTTGGAGAAGTTTTCAAAAACAAAAAAAAGTGTTTTCCTTGAAAGACAATATTCGAGGGGTAAATGTTGAAATTTTCATCCCTCTAACTCCTTTGGTGGGGCCTCTATGTATGATACATATATGACCAACTACTTGGACCAACTTAAAGATGTGAGAAATCTGTTGACAGTTCTGATGACAGATGACCCTTTTTAATATTGAGGAATACCGAAAGATTTATAGCAATGATATTGTAATGATCAAAACAATAAAGATGGGGATTCTACTCCGAAGAGGTCATTGTGAAATCTGCTTAATTTGATTGAGGGAATAAATACCTGTTATCATTTCAGACCTCTTCTGCGATATTTCAACAATAAGTTATCCACAAAAATTTTAGATCCACAAAGTAATTGATTCTTGAAAGTAAAAAAAAAAGATAAACTAGGCACCCATTTACTTGTATATACAATATATATATATATATATATATATATATATATATATATATATATATATATATATATATATATATATATATATGTGTGTGTGTGTGTGTATATAGTGTATTTTGGCAAAAGTATAGACGTTTTGTCTTTCCATTTTTATAGTAAGTTTTCAGATGCTGTATTTTAAATTGTCTTGAAACAAAATGATACAACAGGAATTTCGGGAAATTCTTGCACTCATTCGAACCGATTATGGAAAATAACATCAGAATACTCTACCAACTTACTTGGAAAATGAAGAGAGAGAAAAAAAATACATAGATAGATAGATAGATAGAGAAAAAGAGAGAGAGAGAGAGAAAGAGAGAGAGATGGGTGAGAGAAAGTTGGGGGAGAGAGAGATTTGGAAATTGGTTTAACCATGAAACATGTTCAGGGTATATATCTCTTATGTATATATATACATATATATATATATATATATATATATGCCCTCCGACAAAAATGGTGATACGAACAACGAAAATGGGTATAGTAGAGAGTAATTAATTCTTGATTAAAAAAGAAAAAGAAGAGTTTTAGCCAATCAAATTAATTCATCGAATTGCCTTTCCCGCCAAACACGTTTGGCTTGAGAGAGAACTGATTGCTCTAGACGCCATTTTCTTTTTCTGCTTTTTCTCTTTTTTTTTTCTTTCTTTTAAATTTTTTCTTTATATTTTTTTCAAAATTTAGTTTCGCCAATCTTTGCGAATTTCGAACGCTGTTCCGGCAGACACTGAAGATGCGTGATTCCCAACGAAGCCTCGGTGCCATATCATGAGACAAACGCGAACATAGGCCGCACGATTTACGAACATGTTATGTATTCATGCCCCTAAGAGACGTTTGGCGGGAGAGTAAAACACGGAGGTCGGGGAGCGTGAAGTGGGAGTAGCATCAAGAGAGAGGAGTGAGGCATAAGTGTGAACCCTAGAGTACGTGTGTTGATGGAAGACATGCGTAAGAAGCAGTTGAGCCACGACTTGTTAATACAACTGCCCGAACCGATCGGCATGACTTTTCCTTTAATTTAAAGCAAAAAGAAATCACGTTTTCTTGATAGATTACTATAACGTACAATTACTGTTATCCTCGTGTATACTATAATCACTCATTGTACTTGCAGTTCTAGTCCAAGTATTAAGAGCCAGATTAGAATTTATGTAGCAATAAGCCGACTTTGATAAAAGCCAAAACCCAAAGAGTAACTCGATAGAGATGAACGCATTGGCAATGGTATGCAATATTAGTGTTTGAATTCTTACGTTGTGAAGAAGAACCGACAATGTCTGGAGATATTACGAGGTATTTCTGGGGTGTTCTTGCTTAGTTTTAATGATGGTTTTGCCCCGAATCTATTAATATATCTATAAGTAACATTTTCATATCTATCTATCTATCTATCTATCTATCTATGTTAACATTTCATTTGTTCCTGTTATGCTAGACTGACTTGGTCAGATTGACCGGGGAGGGAGAGAAAGAGAGACTGTGGACCTAGATAGGCATACAGATTGGGTCAAAGATAGATAGATAGATAGATAGATAGATAGATAGATAGATAGATATGAACAGAGATATGAAAAAGCTGCATTAAGGAGATATATTTCTTTCTCTGTGTAAACGAATCTACCAATAAACTACAACAATAACAACATTATTGATTGAGAAAAGAAACAAATATCTGAACCGTGGATAAAATCATTCCCCAAACAAAATTTATTTAAAATAATCGTTGGCGAAATGGCACAAAGAAGAAAATGCTGCATGGACGAAATGAAATAAAATAGAATAAAATAAAAACTCGCCATCGAAGTCAATAATTGAACAACCCTAGCCTCAAAATTAGAAGTCATATGAAAAAAAATTCCCTTCGAAGAATCAGTATGGTCAGAATAAATTCAACTTGTGACATCACTGGTGTTTTCCAGAAAACATCTAAAACAGAGTTTTAAAAAAACACATTAGGCAGCTTAATTTTGACGGGTTTCTTGATAACATCTAGATTCTCCAGAATTTAGATGTTTCTAGATATTTTAAAGTCTATTTAAGATGTTTTTCGGTGCAAAACGCCAGTGATGTTATAATTATAATTTATTCTGACCAAATTTATTCTCCAATGGAATATTTTTAACATAAATCCAAATGATGACGCTACGGTAATTCAATTATTGACTATCATAGCGGGTTTTCTTATTTTTTTACTTTTCGTCATTTTCTCTCTTATTTATCTTCATTATTTTTACTGCACAAACTTCGTGAGGTATTTTCCTTTCGTTCCCACCACAAGCGATCTGTGCCTAAAGGGAGGAGGGTTCAATTTCGGAGGTTCGAATCCCTGCTGGCGTCTAAAAAACTAATGAATTAAAGAACACGATAAGAGAAAAGGGAAAATAAAGAATTCGGTAATTAATAACGATTCTTTTTACACGAGGAATAATCGTGAAAATAAACTTTCAGTGGAAGTCGAAAACAAGAGGCAATTCGGATCGGGTTGGTGATGCTGTTGATGAGGAGCAATAGAGAGGATATTACCCCTGCCAAAAGCCGAGTGGATCACAGACCAAACAGTCAAGACGGCAACATATCACACCTTTGAGTGTCCGTGAATGTTTGCGTGTGTCCGGGAGCTTCTAGTCACATTTTGGAGTCTACAACCTACAAAATCTGCATGTGCACACCACTAGGCACCATATATAAATATGCTTTTGGCGGTTTCTGTGGTCATTCTGGACCAACAATGCTCAGATCTTGTGCTTGTAATCCTTTTAGAAATTTTAAAGAAAAGATCTATTTTTAGAGATAATTTTAGATAATAGATCTATTTTTAGAGATAATTATAAATAAACCATTTATCTTTTAGAGATAATTTCAGATGGAAGATATATTTTTGGAGATAATTTTAGGTAATACATTTTTTTAAGAGATAATAATAGACAAAAGATTTATTTTTAAAGATGATTTTAGATAAAAGATCTATTCTTTAGAGATGATTCTAGATAATTTTCGTAGATATTTAGTTCTGGCTACGTTGATTCATCGGTGCGAAATACGGATATAATGATTCACTGATCGAGTTTTCGTATCAGAAATTGTCTACAAACCATGAAAGGAATAAAACGAAGAGCAAATATGAAGACTTCGGAGTTCTGAAAAGAATTCTTTATTTTGGTTGTGTTGGTCATTGTTTCCTTATTTCCGAGGACGCCTATCATAATCATTGTTATTTTGTTTGAGGCTGAAAGAATCATGGGTGATTGGTGGCTGAAAAGGAATAAAGAGAGAAAAATGATCGGGAAATCTGGTGTCTATGAGAAAGAGAGAAAAAATTTAGTTTTAAGATCGGAGACAGAAAGAAAGAAAAAAGAAGGAAAGATGGAAGAAAGGAAGAACAATAAAAGGAAGTAACAGGGTTTGAAAGGAAGGGAGGAAAAATGAAAAAAAAAGAGTTTTAGAGAAAGAAAGAAAGGAAGAAAGGAAGAAGGAAAAAAAGAAAGAAAGAAAGGAACAGGGTTTGAAACAAAAAGAAAGAAAGGGAGAAAAAGAGTTTGAGAAAGAGAGAGAAAGAAAGGAACAAAAGAGTTCCAAAGAAAGAAAGAAAGATGGTTGGAAAAATTACAAAAAGAAAGAGTAAGAAGGTGAAAAGAGTGAGAAGAAAAAGATGAAAGAAAGAAAGAAAAGATAAAGAAAACAAAAGAAAGAAAAGAAGAGAAAAAGAAAGCGGAAGAGTGTAAGAGAGTGAGAGAGAGAGAGAAAGAGTGAAAAAAAGAGAAAGAGTGAGAGAGAGAAAGTAAGGGTGAGAGAGAAAGAGTGAGAGAGAAAGAGAAATGGAGAAATAAAGAGGGAGAAAGAGAGATGGGATGGGAAAAAGGTCGAAATGCGAAAGGAATGAGAAGTGGAAAAATGTCGGATGTGAAGAAAGAGTGAAAAGAGAAAAAGAAAAAGTCAGGAAGAAGCTCCAGTGCATCAGATTACAGCACTGCATCTGCTGCACATATGCCTTGCATGGTTTCAGGGATTTAATGGTATGCATGCTTGCAATATTCACGTAGGGAAGTTGAGATGAGCGAGGGGGAAGGTGGAGCGGGAGGCAGAAGCACTTCTCTCTCTCTCTCTTTTCTCTCTCTCTCTCTCCCTCTCTCACTCTCTCTCTCTCCCTCTCTCTCTCTCTCTCTCTCTCTCACACACACACACACACACACACATACACAGACACGCACATACATACACATACACATTCAGGACCACGATTCGGGAAGAAAAGAAGAGTGTCAGAAATAGGCGAACTATATATAAATATAATCTATGTGATTCTGTTTTAAAATGAAAGTATTTAAGGGAGTTGCAATCTGGAAATAATAAAGATTAAGATAAATAGGAACAAACCCGAGATAGATAGATAGATAGATAGATAGATATGAATAGAGATAGACAGATATACATGGATATATATATGTATATATATATATATAAATATATATATATAGAGAGAGAGAGAGAGAAAGAGAGAGAGAGATATATAAACATAGATAGATATAAACATAGATAGATAGATAGATAGATATACATGGATATATATATATATATGTATATATATATATATATATATATATATATATATATATTTAGAGAGAGAGATAGAGAGAGAGAGAGATATAAACATAGATAGATAGATAGATAGATAGATAGATAGATAGATAGATAGATAGATAGATAGGCCAATGGAACAAAAGTACAAGTGTTATCATAGACAATTAACATTCTCATTATCCATCTGTTTAATGTACCACTGCATAACCTCACCTGATGTAATCAAGACATACATCTTCATTTCATTGCATACATATGAGAAAAGACGTGATGGAATTCAACCAAAGATTTCTAAAATTTCTTGTCACTTCATTAGTGTTATAGCGTTGATACTGAATGCCATGGCCCAGTGGAACAGTGCCCGCCTCCTGTTCGTTGGACCGCGGTTCAATACACCGGTTTTTTAAGATTAAAAAATGAGTAATCTCTGTCCGCAAAGCCCTTGGTCCGAGAACTCAGACTGAGGATCCCCTGCCTATTGGGGTTACGGCCAAATTGCATTGTATACACAGTTTCTTGTGAGATCACTGAAGTTAAGCAACATGGTGACCATAAGGAATTACTAAATAATAGCAGGACGAAGCTTGGCAAAGGAGGAACACCAGTTACCTTACCCCACGGTACCCCCTACCATTGATGATAGGGCTAGATTAGCTTATATGCAAACTATTCTACGGTGTTGGGTCTATGACATTGAGGGGGTCCATAATCAAAGAGCAATGGAGAACTTATTCACCATTTCCAAGGGAAAAGATCAATCATAAATCAAATAATTACTTTATTGAATAAAAAACGATCTTCTATTGATAGAATACTTTTTTTAGTTTATAATATTAGACGCCTTATTCTAACATTTGTAAAGAACTTATTATCTTCATAATTTATGGCATATTCAATACATTTTTTACATTGTTTAATTGTGAACTCCTGGGATTTTTAAAATATCCTTTTTGTTTTTTTCTCTCTCTCTATTACATTTTAAGAAATATCTGCGTTACTTCAACAATTCCTTATGTGCTCAGAATTAGAAATTTGAATTTATTAGATAGCAGGTTTTCATTTTCTTAAAGATCTGTGATACATATATATATATATATATATATATATATATATATATATATATATATATATATATATATTGGTGGACCCCTGAATTATGGGTGGCGTAGGGCCAAATGTGATCTTAACCCGGCCTTCGTTGGGGTATAAGCGGAGAACGATCATACATATATGCATTTTGTTGATGTTCCTATGTTAATCAGATTCAAATACATCCATTTTTAAAGGTGACGCAAGTCAAGAGGAGGACAACTGAATATTTAGAAACTCCGGAAGACCAAATTGCTGTTATGTGATTTCTGTTGATTTCCATCGTGTCCGAAGTGGGAATATTCACAATATTATTTTTTGTCCAGACCCAGAGTTGACTTCGTTTCTCTCCCCTAACAAGAACGACGAGAATGACACGCACAAAATTTAGGAGTGAAATTAACATTGTCCTACCTTGATTTTAAATCACGACCTACCGATTAAAGATCGTGTCTCCCATCAACTGAGTCCAATTGAAAAGTCCTACATACTAAGGAAATCTATAGGTACTCAACGGTCTAATCCATTCTAATAAATAAATGCATTTATACTTAATTCCTTCTTTTAGAATTATTTATACATAATATAAACAATACAAAAGTTGCAGCAATCATCTTATCATCTGGATGTTAGATTGGTGTCTGGGTCTGCACCAGCCAGGCTTGTTGACTAGTATTTGTTCTTATCTTGAGATTTTAGTCTATATTTTCGCAACTTACTCAGACCGTCAGTTTACGGTAGTGAGTAAAATAAAGCAGATCAAAAATGTAGGATAAGCTCAAGGCGAAACTCAAAGTTGTGTCCCTTTTACCACATTAATCTTCCTATGTGCTGCACAGATCTACAGACTGATCTACTACTGCTCTTACAGTTGGCAGAAGATCTGCTGAGTACAAGTTAGATTTGATTCAAAAAGAATATCTTGGATAAAACTTCATGCGTCAGCAAAACTTGTACCTTGCAAAGAGTTTTTCGAACGCTAGAACTCCTTCTTAATGCTTGTGTTCTTAACATGACGTTCCAGTCGATCCAATCTCCGGCTTTCTTCATGTGTACTATACGATTGTGATAGTGGTAAACATGGTAAAACTTTTTTCTCCAATGGCAGCGATGCTTAAAACGTAGGATTTGGGTGTTTCCTTTTCCTTTCTCTGTTGGGTCTCGATTTCCATATTTTGTCCCTGTTGAGTAGCGGAAATAACACCGGGTTGAACTTCACTCTTGTCAGGCATACGCTCAGTTGACAAGATGATGTAAACTGTATCTTTGATTTTTTTTCAGTTTCCAACAGCGCTTCCTCTCTATTAAACGATCTTCTTCCCAGAGAGGATAGTGTTCGCCTTTCTCTCTCAAGATATGGTCAGCCATCCCAGACTTTTCTATTTCGCCTTCGATTATGGCTTTTTTATGCCCCTTGAGTGTCTGATAAATAACTGTATCAACTCTATTCCCTGTAAATGTGGGAAGATTTATACAGGAGAAACTGGTAGACCACTCAAAACAACACATACAACAAGACGGAGCTCAATAGTCCGAAAAAAAACTCTTTGAAGTTTAATTACCTTCTCAAAACTATACACAAAACCTGTATTGTTATTAATTTGAATACTTGATTGGTTATTTAGAAAGATTGTCTTGGTATGACACTTGGACAGAAATGTAGAAAAACTGGTGAACTTGAGTGAATAGGGACAAATCTGTTCGGGACTTTGGCCTCAGTTTTTGCAAGTCTGGTACAAGGCCATATCGATGAGGCATCTGTCAAAGTGTGAACTCATTAGTAACAGTTTGCTTGACTAGCTTGCTAAAGATTATTACCCTAAGGCTGCAGTCAAACTTGGGGAAAACTTGCTGACATTAGAACTCTTCAGTTCATAGAACAACATACATCGTATGGATACTGATATTAATTACTCAAGATACCCTGATAAGAAAATGCTGATTCCTTCAATTAGCAGTCAGAGAACACAGTCTTAAACCACAAATCCGGACCTCGACTGGTGTTACAAAAAATTATTCTCACCAAAAGTAGCAGGTGCATGATACAGTCTAAGAGAAAAGACGATTGCATCGGAGAACATTAAATTTTTCGAAACAATCTTTATTCTACTAATTTCTTAATTGGTTAAACTCCAACCCAACTAAACTCAAGCTTGGCCTAATTATGCAATTAAATACAGTCAAAAAAGTACATTCAAGTACATTGAAACGGCACCCATGGCCCCAACGTTCCATGCACTCATTCCTCTTATCTTTTTGTTCACACAGCGTTTCAATTCTACGGCCTTCCTCGGGTGTATTATTTGCATGTAAATAGTGAGATTCCTTTTCCCAGTCGTGTCAAGTAAAGATAACAGATAGAATATTTTGTCAAACCGCAAGACAGGGGTGACTTTATTTTTGTACCGTAACAAGAACAAGAACAATCCTCTCCAAAATTAAGCGTGTAAAATGATATGTAAACTGTTCATTCCCGACGGTAATTTGAACTCAAGACCATCTGATTGCCGGGAGGTTGTCTTACTGACTGAGCAAAATTGACAAGTCTTACATATTAACGAAAAGTTGACATACCGATACAGAAGGGCTTATTTCATTCTGATAAATATATTAATAGAAAATATAAATATCATGATTTCTTATTGATTATATCTGCAATATAAGCGTTGTACTGGTCTGACTGATAGCTTGAAACGAGGAGTTGATGTATGCCGCTTCTTCGAAGTTTCTCACTCTCCGACGACGTTTTTATCTATCACAGACAATACCTTAAGGTCATCGTGATTTCTTCCCACTTCAAAATGACATCGAGCTGACAGAGTCGAGTGTCGAATGCCAAGATCTAAGTTAGATATTTGCAATGCTTCGCCGTCGACCTTCTCGAGTGCTAATGAAAAAGAATTTCAAAATAAATCGCAGTTATTTCACGGACTGGAACCCCTTTCACAGCGTGCAGGGCATGTTCTGATGTGACACACACACAGCCTATAATATGAAGCTTCAGGCTTTAGCCAAGAAGATGTCTGGCCTCCCAGTGAGTCAGGCGTAGCTTTGAAAATTGTGACCTCCACAGTATGCAGGGGATATTAACTAATGACACGTGCAACATGCTTTGCTCAGTCACATTGAATTTCAGTATTTATACTTTTCGCTTCTTCCTCTCTTTATATGTTCATCTCTCTTTCCCTCTCTTGCTCGCTCACTCACTTTCTCTCTCTCGCTTGCTCACTCTCTCTCTCCCTCTCTCCCCCCCCCCTCTCTCTCTCTCTCTCTCTCTCTCTCTCTCTCTCTCTCTCTCTCTCTCTCTCTATCTATCTATCTATTTCGCTCGCTCTCTCGGTAACATGAGATTTCAGAATCAGAAACTGTCAAACAAAACTTTCACCAAAGTTGTCAACATAGGTTTCTTTGGTTTCCAAGTAGGTCTGGTTGTCTGGTTGGCTGGCTGGCTTGCTATGTATGTATCATACGAACAGGCCGCGCCACTGTAGGTAGGGGGCTGAAATTGTTTACATTTACTCTTTATCTGAAAAAAAACTGGGGGTTTTTGTTGTTTTTTTTAGCCTACCCAAATAGGATATTAAAGGGGGTTCAATTTGCAATTTGAGGTTATGTCCAATCGATACCATAGTTTGAGCCCTGCAGCATTTGCACTTTTTTTTTCGTTTTTTTTTTTTTTAAAGTTCTTGCTTTTATTTGTGATCATTACCCATCAAAAGGTGAGAGGTGAATTCGTTCATTGATCACCTATTTTGTCTATCAACCCCATGCTGCCAAAAGACAGTCACGTGATGGTTTTTATCGATTGACTTACCGGATTTGTTTATTTTTTTTAATTTATTTTTCTGTGTATGTTCATCTCTCTCCCTCTCTCTCTCTCTCTCTCTCTCTCTCTCTCTCTCTCTCTCTCTCTCTCTCTCTCTCTCTCTGTTCATATCTATCTAACTATCTCGGTATGTTCGTATATGCATCTTGAGAGAGTGAAAGAGAAAGAGAGTCAAACAGATTGAGGAAGAGAGAGTTGTTCTACGGCATAGGAGCCCCCACTCTCTTTCAATCACTCTCCCTATCCATCTCTGTCGGTTTCAATCTACCTATATTAAGAGAGACGGACAGACAGGGACAGACTTCCAGAGAGAGACAGAGAGAGAGAGAGAGAGAGAGAGAAATTCTTGTATATTTTAGCTCCCTGTCCCATTGCTTTTCGATCTAGCTAGTATTAGATGCCTAATTGCTCCCCCTCCCCAGGCCTAATAATTTAGAAAAAAAATTCCACCTCCCCCGCTCTTATTAGGGCCACCCCTGCTAATTAATTTTCGAAAGTCAATCTCCAATCTCCAACCTTTATAGTAGGAAGGGGGCAGACAGCAAAAGATTTGCCAAAATTTTCCCATCCAAAAGACAACTATTAATCTATGCAAGGGGGAGAACTTGGCTGACCAAGTTTAATGGCATCTGCTAATTTCAGCGATTTCAATATTTTGTACCATCATTAGACTTTTCTGTTTAATTTTTCAAAATGTTTATAAATTGTGTTGATGGCTTTAGTTTCCTAAACCCCCAACCATCCCCACATATTTATCAATTTGTGACAGATTTCCCGACCCCCTGCTTATTCTGACCCCACCCCAGACAATTAAGAACCCAAGAGTAGCTTCCTAGCTATCTAAGTTTGTTTGTATCTATCTATTTCTCTACAGTCGTTCGCACAATTATTGACATCCTGCTATTTTTTTTCTTGTTTGTTTTTGACATTTCTCGTGAACTTCAAAGGATGATGTCCTCGTGTTACATTATCGTGAACAGCCAAAGAATAGCCGATACAAATTTCAAGCAAGTTTCATAATTACTGGCACCTGCTGAAGAATTTAATATATCGTGATGAGAAGTCGCTCATTCCGGCTACATTGTGAGGATGTTTCGTCTAGTAGACGCTGCATCATCCCCGGGATGTTTAAGGGTACAGAGAACACTAGAACCAAACGGTACAAGGCGTACGTACCATCACCCTTGCATTGTTCTTGCAACAGTCGACGACTATTTCATCTGCAACATCGTGATTAAGATACACTGGGAGAGTACTGACTTACGGGAGTAGATCATTTGTGAAGTGGACGTCCACTGTCACTTTTCCAGGGATTGAAAAGGAGGGCAAAAGCATATATTTCAGAAGAGGGGCACATGGGAATGTTCGGAATATATCTCAGAGGCAAACCCTGCGACACATTCCAACCGTGGAAGAGGTACTGCACTCGCTGCCATTTGCAAGATAAGCTATTACGACCCACTGCGCGATCCAGATGTCAGATGATGCATTTGACTACTGACGGATATGCATGACCTGATCTCAGGGTGACAGGATGGGGTGGACACTTATGATCGTCTTTGTTTTGTTTTTTAGTTTTGTTTTTTTAAAACGGGAACATTAAGTCGGGATTACTTAAAACAATTGTGTTGCATCATTACTTTTCATGGATTATAAAGTTCAAAATATTAAACCCTACCACCGTCAACGAGTAAGTAGGGGCAAAAGATCTGCCCCCCCCTTTGGACACTCATGCTGTTGATGGATATAAGAAGATATTTAAACATTTCAATGACCCAATACCAACTTTTTGGAAGATCATCTCAAAGCATCGTGATACTGGTTCGTTGGAGAATAAGGATGGACGCCACAGGAAGAGGATATTTTCAGATCATCATCATCATCCTCATCAGTCTGCTAGCG
Organism: Thysanoteuthis rhombus; assembly: GCA_963457665.1. NCBI lineage: Eukaryota > Metazoa > Mollusca > Cephalopoda > Oegopsida > Thysanoteuthidae > Thysanoteuthis > Thysanoteuthis major. Next base: position 48,528,213 of record OY735229.1, read on the forward strand.
TAAGTCGTTTCGGAAGATCATCTCGAGGCAGGCTGTGAAGACTTCGGGTGAGTTGGTATCACCTTGTCTCACTCCTTTTTCTTGTTGAAAGAGCTCGGAGTCTATAGGTAGCCTGACGAAAAACCTGCCGTGTCGGTAGCTATGTTGCAATACTCTGACGTATAAGGGGTTTACACCTTATTGTATTATTGCGTCAATGACTTTCGGGATTTCCACTAAATCGAATGCTTTTTTAATGTCAACAAATGCTACGGTTAGTGGCATTCTATATTCTGCTACTTTTTCTTTTAGTCGGTTTAAGTAATGGAGATGGTTGATTGTTGTGTAGCTTTTTCTGAAGCCAACAGCGAACGGGTTCATAATCATAAACACCTTCTTTAAAAAGAAAGCCAATAGAAAGTGGACTCGGACAAGCCCCAACCACGAAACCGAGAACGAAATAGACTACACCCTCGTAGACAAGAACGGGTGTTAATGATAGTACCAAACCAAGACTCTAAGTTGGCAAACAGAGCAGTGGAAGCAAATTAAACTGAGACGGGGCCCAATGTTCCCTCTTTAATAGGTAGTGAGCTGAAAATCTACACTTGCTTCTGCAAATGTAAACTCGACATTGTGTAAAATTAGCACATCCTATCTCTCATAACTAATGAAAGCGTATCGTCATGTTTTGATATAATGCTAATATGTTTGCATTCTATGTAGTGATTTAATTCTATATTTTGAAATACTTTGTTCAGTTTGTAAGTACAATTTTTCATTACTACATTATTCTTGGTAACTAACCTTCTGTGCGTTTTTCTTTTTTGCAGCAGTTGCAAAACGAAGGACCTATTCAAGAGTTCATGCTTCATAGACAACAATTATGCGAGCTCAATAGTAATGGCTTGAAGATGAACCATCCTCAGAAAACACCATTTTTGGAGAAGATGAATTCATATACTTGTTTTAAGTCTGCTGGAGATTTCCAGAAAAAACTGAACATTTTGAATCTCTTTTCTCTGGTCTTACAAGACAAAAAGCAAGTTGTTAGGTCACATTAATAGCACTACCATGCAGAGAGAGAAAAGCTGGGGATTAAATCCGAGTTCCAATCGTACAATATGGTGTAGGTAGTATAATACCGCGTGGTTACTTCTCTCTCGAAGTCACGGGGAATTTGGTTCGAATTCAAGCGACAATGTTGGCAGTGATCTGTATTTTCGAAACAAAAACGAACAGGTACAAATTAGAGACCAATTTAGCATAAGCCTACATTGCAACTTCTAAAAACACATTTACGAGGGGTGGGTTTTTAAATAAGGACATATCGAGGTTATTAATGTGTAAATTTTCACCTCTCCAGCTACGTTCGTATGACCTGTGTGCATGATACATACATACATACATACATACATACATAGCTAGCCAGCCAAACAGAGAGACAAAATCCACTTGAAAACTGAAGAAACCTATGATGGCTATTATAGTGACAGTTATGATTGATGGTTTCTGATCAATGGAATTAGATACGTAACAACGCAAATTGTTATCGTTCTTGGACACAGCCAGAATCCTATTTTGAAAGTTTTGTTGACAGTTTTGGTTTACGGTTTCTGATTGTCCCGTGTCAATTGGGATTCGGGCTTTGTGGGACATTCATGTAGGATAATGATCCCGAGTACATCTCACTCAAGATCGAGGTTCCCAGGGTCTTCAATGAAGTCGTGTAGAAAATTTATGGTAGGAGCTTAAAAAAAGGGAAGTAAATAAAAGAATACCGTTCAAATTGAATCAGAAATTGAAGAATCGGTTGATATATCATCTCACTGACTGAAAGAAGATAATAGACGAAAAGGATTCACTATCAATTGAGATTCATTGAAAATTGTAGAGGTGCTGATAATTCTAAAACAGTCTTTGCTTTTCCTATTTTGCTTGTTATATATTCTAGCTGGAAATACACGCCCTTTGGGCAATCATCCCATACATATATAAGGAGTCTACGATCGTAAAATATGGAGCTTATGGTCATAAAATCTCGAGCTGAAAAATGATTCCATATTTTACCCCCGTAGACTCCAGATAGCCTTTAGAAAAGATACCGATTTCGCTATCTGCTAATTCTGTAATGACAGGCATCCTAATATTTGAATAACAAATGAGTAATTCCATTTGCTTTCTGAAGGGGAAATTAATACAATGGGTTTCTGATCGAGGATTGGTTTTGTTCTCATACTTTGCAGTAATCCCAGAAATAGAATTACCGTTCATGTAATATCATCTGGACATTAAAAACAAAATTGAATCCGTATCGGAATAAATGCAGTGAATGTGAAAAATGAAAAAAGGTTTTGTTTTTTTTTTCTAAGAAAATAAAAAAATAACATACGATACGATAACCATAACTGTTTTAAGCAGCCGTAATTTGAAATTCTAAACGCTACTTCGTGTTAAGTTCTTAAAACACGTTGTTCAGCTTCAGAAAGCACGAGATCTTTTTGAGATTATAGCCTATAACCATCTAGAGTGAAATATCTAAAGCCTACAGCCGCTGTTATGGAAGTAAAACATAATTGTCTGGGAGATACTTCGTGACAAAGAAATTAAGCATTTTTTTTTTTTTTGACACAAGGGAAATTTTTTTTCAATGTAATTGTTCCTTGATTTTACTTGCGTGTATTTTGAAAAAAACTTATATAAGTAGAAATTGTTGTTAGCGTAAAATTTGATAAAAAAAATCATCTTTGAAGAGCAGTACCGATAATTGTGCTCATGAATCTATCTATCTATCCATCTATCTATCTATCTATCTATCTATCTATCTATCTATCTTACTATGTCAGTCTGTTTTTATCTTTCTCAGACTTTTACTAACTATTTACTTTGCTCTCTTTTGACGTCTCTGTCACTCTAT
>OY735229.1:48536108-48541108 GCA_963457665.1 Thysanoteuthis rhombus
CTTTGCAATGTAACTTTATCCTAAATTGATCCCTTATTTTGTGTCCGGTAGCATTCACGCTTGTTTTGTTTTGTTTTTTGTTTGTTTGTTTTTGCAGAATAGAAGCCATGCTACAAAATGACACTGGTCACGTGACAGCTGCCATTGAGTGACTAACCAGACTTATTTTATTATTTGTTTTATTGAATGAACAATTGTGAATCATTATTGATATTTCTGCTATTATTTACATTCACCTCAATTTTTCAGTTACTCTCAACTCATTTCTAAGTCTCACACAGGCATCTTCATAGCGTCGATAGATAACAACAGACTGTCATTAATATATATATATATATATAGAGAGAGAGAGAGAGAGAGAGAGACAGAGACAGAGACAGAGACAGAGACAGACAGACAGACAGACAGACAGACAGACAGACAGACAGAGATCTGCAAAAATTTTCAACTGAGAGAACTTTCTTTAAATTCCCGAACCCGATGACTGTTGAGAGCGTCATTCCGTAGAATTTGACCTCGTGAAGAGCTTCATTAAAATCGTGGTTTCCGCGGTGAATGTCCATTTGTCGTAAACTAATCCCCCCACCAAGAGAAATAATGACTTTTATAGAAAATAGAAAAGGGGGTGACGATGGGTGAGTAGTAAAGAAAAAGAAAGAAAGGAAGAATGAGACCAAGACCAAATATAAAGGAAAAAAAGGAGGACAAAAAAGAAAGAAAAGGGCTGGAAAGAAACACGGAGTTCCTAGAGGGAGAAAAGGAAAAAAAAGAAAGTTAGAGACAAAAGAAGAAAGGAATGAACAATAGATGAAAACAAAAAGTTTAGAAAGGAAGGAAGAAGTTGACATATGGGAAAGTAAGAAAGAAAAAGAGAGAAAGGGATTGAAAAATGAGAAAGAGAGAAAGAAAGAAAGAGAGAGATAGATTGAATAATGAGAAAGAAAGGATGGAATAAGAAAATGAAAGAAAAAGAAAGAATAGGAAGGAAAAAATTGAAAATTGAGAAATGCGAAAAAAAAGTAAAAATGAAAGGAGAAAAAGAAAAATAGAGAAAATAAAGAAGAAAGAAATCGAAAATGAGAAAGGAAGAAAAAAGGAATTGAAAAATGAGAAAGAAAGGAAGATATAAAAGATTGATGGGAAAAAAAGAAGGAAAAGGAGAGGAAAAAATTGAAAAAGAGGAAAAAACAAAGAAAGTGTATAATGAAATAAAAGACGAAAAGAAATTGAAAAAGGATTAAGAGAGAAGAGGAAAATTGAAAAATGAGAAAAGAAAAAAGGAATTAATTGAAAAATGATTTTAAAAAAAGAAAGGAAAGGGAGAAATTGAAAAATGAGAAAAAAGAAAATAGGGAAAGGAAGATATTGAAAATCAAAAAAGAAAAAAATTAGAAAATGTGAAAAGGGAAAGAAAATGAAAGGAAAATATTGATAAATGAAAGGAAAAATGAAGGGGAAAGAAAGGGAAACATTGAGGAAGAAAGAAAGAAGGAGTTTTAGTAGGTAAAAATCAAGGGAAAGTGCGGAAATGAAAGAAACAAGCCCCGGAGCAAGAGAGGATCGAAAGAAAGTGCCAAGAAAAAACTTCTAAGAAAGAAAGCAGAGTTTAGAAGGCAGAAAAGAGAAAGATGAGGAAAGTTTAAAGTTTTTGGAGGGAATAATAGGTGTGCATTGTGCAAACGAAAAGGGGGAATAGAGTTAACAAGTTAAGTAAAAAAGAATGGATAGGAAGAGAGTAGAAAGAAAAGGACAAAAATTGTCAAAAGAATGAATTAATAGAGGAAAAAAAGGAAAGAAAGGAAAAAGACGGAAAGAGAAATTAAAAGAAAAAGAAGAGAAATTTCTTCCTATATTTCTCTTTTTTCCTCTTGATGGAAATTGCTCCTTCCCAGTTTTTCTCCCCTCTTCTTAAAGCAAATCCCTTTTTTTCTTTTCAACGGAATCCTTTCCCACCCCAGCATGTCTGAAGGCTCCTCCGTTAAAAGTCCCGTATATAAGCCACCTAATTCGGCGTGGTGACCTTGTTTTGGTTGCCAGGGAACCGGAACTGATAGACTGATGGGACGTCTTCGCCAGGCAATCATCATACGCTTGTCCGACATTAGCAACCTTGCCCCATCCCCCCCAACCCCCGGGGGCCTCCCTCCACAACTACCCCTACCCTCAGTTCCCGACAGATGACTTTCACATCAGTTGCAGTACTATCAACAGCAGGCCCGCTCATCTCAGATGTTTCAACATTAGATTTACTGCCTTACTTTCTTTCATGGCATATTTCCTTCTTTGAAAAAGTTTTCTTCTTCTTCTTCTTCTTCTTCTACTTTTTCTTCTTCTTCTTCTTCTTCTTCTTCTTCTTCTTCTTCTTCTTCTTCCAACTCTTCTCCTACACTTCTTTTTCTCCCCACATTTGTTCTTCGATGGAATTTTTTACATAACTTCAAAATTTTACGCTATTGCAGTTCAATTATTGACTGTGATGACGAGTTCTATTCTTATAGTACATTCGATTGTGCGTTTTTTTGTGCTTTCCGGCGCTCCTGGCACCAGTGTTTTGTCTACAGACCTGGAAATTGGCATTAGATCTCCACTAGCCCCACTTCTAAATTTTTTTTTTATTATTATTCGAAAATAAAAAATTAGGGGGCTTATTTCAACGAGTTTATTGAAAGCAACTAGATTGTCCAGGATCAAGATGTTTCTAGTCTACTTGACTATTTTAAATGCTTTCATGTGGAAAACACCAGTGATGTCATAAATAGAATTTATTCTGACCATATTTATTTTTAGATTGAATCTTTTTAAACGACTCCAAAATTTGATGCAACGATTGTTCGATTACTGGCTTTGATGATGAGTTATCTTCTTCTTCTTCTTCTTCTTCTCCTTCTTCTTCTTCTTCTTCTTCTTCTTCTTCTTCTCCTTCTTCTTCTTCTTCTTCTTCTTCTTCTCCTTCTCTTTCTTCTTCTTCTTCTTCTTCTTCTTCTTCTTCTTCTTCTTCTTCTTCTTCTTCTTCCTCTCCTCCTTCTTCTCCTTCTTCTTCTTTTCACCATCTCTTTTAAAAGCATCTCTCTCTATTTTCTTTCGTTCTTTCTTCTTTTTACCTACTTTCTCACATTCTCCTCCTCCTCCTCCTTTTGTTCTTGAAAACTCTCTCATCTTCTCCTTTATCTCACACACCTTTCTTTCTCTTTATTCATTTCCCTTGACTTCTTCATCTTTTCACTGTATCCTCTTTATTCTTTTCTTTGTTTTTATCTCCTCCTTCTATCTTCCTTCTTTCTTTCTTTTTTTCTTTCTTATTTCCTCCTTCTGTCTCCCTAACTTCCTCAGGTTCCAGCTGCACCTCTACAACCCATGCAAGGCACCCCTCAGGATTGTTGATACAATATCTTCAGAAATAAAAGGAAATCTACCAAACCTTTACAATATAAATATCTTGATAGGATGTCTAAAGTAATTTGACCAAAAGTTTTTGTCTTTCACTATATTTGCTCTAACAAAATCGATCTTAAAACTCAGTTTTCACTCTGAAAAGTCATCTTGCAAACCTACTGATATCATTTCTAGAAATATTATCATCACCACCACCACCACCACCACCACCAAAATACTGTTCACCCATTGAAACAACAACTTCCAGATTTAACGGGTGATTATTACAATATTATGCATATCAAAATTAACGCTCCCTCATTCAGGGTTGAGCACTATTTAAGTAAGGCAACTCGTTCATCATAAGCTATACAACAATTCTCTTCCGACTCTGGAATGGAACAATCTGGTGGATGAGGAATTGAGCATAAATAAATATATAGCTTAAATTCAGTCTTACTGGCTGTCCTGCTCTGTGTATGGCAAGGATGAAATGTCAGTCTCTGAGTCTGGAGTGAAAGTTTCGATCTTACATTGTGGTACTGGATGGGGTAATGGATAGTCTATAGCCAAACTGAAGAGGTGTAATACAACGAATCAGCTGTCTGTGGATGACTCAATTATCATATATATATATATATTATATATTAATAATTATACATATAGTTCAAAATGTTTTTATCAGTTTGTAAGCATACAAAAAGAAGGGAATTATCTTTGTTGATATTTAACAGTGCTCAATATTTATCGACGTAAATAGAGCTAATAATATATAAGATAAGAATTGCAAGAATATATACCCGTTGAATATCAACATTTCGAGCCTAACTTACTCCCCAGCAACCGGCAATATGTTTTCATATCGCTGGTCTCTGAGCAGAGCGTAAGCACGAAATATTGACATTCACCCAGCATCGTACTTCTTATATATATATATATATATATATATATATATACATATATATATATATATATATATATATATATATATGTATAGATATATATATATATATATATATAGAGAGAGAGAGAGAGAGAGAGAGGGAGATAAAGAAAGAGAGAGATTATCATGATCATTATCATTACCATAGAAAAAAATTAACATTCTTATAGTGATTTAAACTGTTTGTTTTTCATCATTACTTAGCTTGGACAATAGATATGGCTCATATTCGGTCATACTTTCCCGAATATGGCCGTGCACTTGGTCGCAAAAAGGTGGTATCATTTACTTTACATGTACAACGAGCACACCTACGTTTTTGGTTGAAAGATCTAGAAAATAATTTGCTTATCATAGACGTAATTCCCACCGAATCTTTTCGACATTTGCGATTCACTCCTGCACTCAAACTTCCAACTTTTAAGACTTTTTATTTCAGACGCCATTCATATTTCAGTTTTTTCTATGACATCCCTTCATTCTTCTCCGTTTTTTCTTTCCTTTTTCCACAACCTGCGTATAATTACGGGTACATGTGCATGTTGGAGCAAACACCCCGATGTGTTAGGGGTGCGTCAGTTCATTTCTTTTCTATCCTTGACACTGTTGAAGGAAGAAAGAAGTTCACATATTTAAAACAGGTTAAATCTAAAAAGGCAAAAGCTGTATATGCAGAAAAATGATT
>OY735229.1:48548608-48703608 GCA_963457665.1 Thysanoteuthis rhombus
TGAGAGAATTAAAATTCTGCAGAAATATCAAAACTATCAAAACGACATCATAACAAGAATTAGCTACAATACTGCGGAGAGTGCTGGAGTACTGTGTAGACTTGTGTCTGGTTATCCGGGCTTTTCGGTTCTCAGAATTCCAGCCAGAGATTGTAGACTCAGCATCATCATCAGTCTTTTAACGTCCGTCGTTGGACATAGACCTTCCCCAGGATTTGCCACGTTTCCCTATCATGGGCATCGCGGAGCTAGTATTTCCTGAATCTGTCAAGTTCATCTCTCCATCTTGTGTTCTGTCGGCCTCAGTTTCTTATGTGATTTCTGGGGATCCATGTTGTGAGACGTGATGTCCATCAGTTGTCTTTCATTCTTGCAACATGGCCTGCCCATTGCTATTTGAGTTTTTTAATAGTTTCTATGATGTCATGAACACCTATTTTCTTCCTTATATACTGTGCTGTCTTGTGATCTCTCAATGTAAGATTGAGCATAATTCTCTCATGCGCACGTTGCATACTTCTCAGTTTGCAGGCCTGAGCGTTATTCATTTTTGGGTCTTTTTTTCTGATTCTCTTTCTTCCTTTCTGTTTTGTTTGGTTGATCTTTTCGTTTGTATCTTCACATCCAAATTTTACTGCGACTCATCTTGAATATTCCACCTTTATTGTACTTGACTATATTTCAACCATTTTATTTTTTATTTTTCACTCAACATTTTTCTTTCAGATTTCCTTCTCCTTTCCACTGTCCCGATTCCCCCGACCCATGTCAGCAAACATCTCCATTTTTTTTTCAGCCGTGTTTATATCCTTGTAGACCTCTACTTTTTTTCTTTTGTTTTTGTTTGTTTTGTTTGTTTATTTTTTTTTTTTTCCAAAATTGGATGAATCAATGTGTTTCCCCCTTTTTTTTTTCACTCGCATCGGATGTCACAACATTCCATAAAAAGGGCGGGAAACTCTTGCATGCTTATTTTGTTTTCATTTTAATGTCCTTTTCTTTGCAGTTTTTCTCTTCTTCAAGGGTTCACCTTTCTTCAAAATCCTTTTTTTTTTTCATTCTTTCTCCAAAATAAAATTATATCTGTCTGAATTTTTTAAACTTATCTAAAAATCTATCATTCATACATACATATATACATATATATATGTGTGTGTGTGTGTGTGTGTGTGTGAGGTTCTATGGAAATGCTGTACGGACTTTTATCGCTACCCTTTGTGAGTAGTGTCCTTCGTGGGTCAGAGGGTAAAAAGTAGCCACGGGACGACTTGGCGCAAACTAAATGTTAAGTTGAAAAATTTTGAAAATTACAAAAAATTTTAGTAGCACTTCTTGCATGTGCAAACACATAAGGTATATGCATGCATTTTAAAGTATTATTAATTTTTCAAATATATATATATATATATATATATATATAAAGGTTAGATTTTTTATTTCATATAGACATATAGCTTGATATATACTCAATATATATACACATACATGCATGCATATTTATACACATATTTAAGCCTATATATACACATATAGATACATATATAGAAACATACGTATGCATATAAACACACACACATATATATGTATATATTGTCAGCTTATATGCACATTCTATATGAATCTATGAGTGTATATATGCTTAAACATGTGCATATATATATATATATATGTTTGATCATGTATGCATATATGTGTATATATGTCCGTATATATGTGTGTATGTACATATATATATATATATATACGTGTTTTTGTGTATGTGCATATATCAATTAGTATATATATATGTATATATATGTGTGCATATATCAATTAGTATATATATATGTATACATATATATATGTTCATTTGCTTGCATATATGTGTGTGTGTGTGTGTGCTTGTGTATGTGTGTTTGTGTGTATGTTTTTGTATGTATGTGAGCCTCTGACTCTATAGGCGGCTCCCACCCTAGTTTGACATCTGAAGAGCTCGTCCAATCAACCCCTGATGTCGTTCAAAAATGGCCGACAATTTCTCAGTCTGCTGCTTCACTCAAATCAAATGAAGGGAATAATTACAACTGCAGAATCCACGAGACTTTATTGTTTATTTTCTGCTTTAAAAAAAAATGTACAAAATATATTTTAACCGTTTCTTTCATGTCATCCTTGTAAATTCCAACATTTTTAAGTGTGTGTCCGTGCATACAGATATAATCTTAAGAAAGAGACGCTCAAGAATATACTTCATAACATTGAAAAGCATCGGTTCTCAAGCATTTTTGAATTATGTATCCCCTTTGTCATATTTCTTCAGGTAAGTATCGTGATTCCTCGCGTATAATTTGCTACCATAGATAATCTGGGCCCCAGATTAAGCTTCAATTTTGAATGATGATGATGATGATGATGATGATGATGATGATGATGATGATGATGATGATGATGATGATTTTGTTATTCTCATCGGAATTATACATTACTGATACTTTTTAAATTGGCATTTTTAAAATCTCAAATAGCCACTGAAGTACAACAAAATAACTCTACAAATCATCATCATCATCATCATCATCATCATCATCATCATCATCATCATCCGTCTTTTAACTTCCATTGTTTGACATAGACCTTCCCCAGGATTCACCAGACCTCTCTATCATTGGCGTTGCGGAGCCAGTACTCTCTTAACTTGTTTAGTAGTCTACTGGCCTCGGTTGCACATGTGATCTCTGGGGATCCATGTTGCGAGTCGTGATGTCCATCGGTTGTCAACCATTCCTTCAAGATGACCAGCCCTTTGCCATTTTTTATGGTGTTTCGGACTCCTGTTTTCTCCTTGATATACTGTGTTGTCTTGTGATTTATTCATATGAGGTTGTGCATGATTCTTTCATGTACACGCTGCATGCTTCTCGGTTTGCAGGTCTGTCTCTCGGTAAGGTTTCAGCTCCATAAGTGACTATCAGGAGGATGCATTGATTATATACTCTTCTTTTCAGAACTAAAGAGATTTTCTCGTTCTTGAAGGTTGAGCTTGCACTGCTGAAGGCTTGCCATCCTAGAGTAACTCCCATGGTTCGCGCCCGACGAATACTCGTACCCAAATTTGAGAAACGTTTTTTCAAAGTATTCAACTTCCAATGTTTTATCATGAGCGACCCGTTTATTATATGAAAGAAACATAACAATTCAACATGGCAGGTACAGATCTGCAAGGGTGGCAAGATCGTTTCAACCGCCAGAAATCGGTGTTCAAACCCAAATAAAGGCAATGATTCCCAGGTATTTCTAGTAACATCCAGACAACCGCTCATATTTATCTATCTGTGTCTGTTCAGAGAGATAGATCGGTTTTTGCTTAGTAAATATCAATGTCAGAAATGTTAGTGTTAGTTACTATGCAATCTACCTCACGATCCCCATGACCTTTGACGTCTGATAATCGATAAATAGGCTCTCTTAGGCAACGACTCTCCATGTTATTTTAGTCCCCTTCAAAATACTCTCCCCTTGGAACCTCATACACAATTCTAACGTTCCTCCAACTTTTCAAAACAGTATGCAAAGTATTCTTTCAGGATCCCGGATCAACTGCCTTGTTGCGTTCTCCTTAATCTCTTGCACAGTCCGAAATATTCCCCCTTCCAACAGCAAAAATCTATAGGTTGTAAGAAGACAAGTGTGGACTGTAGAGGGGAGCTGTCAGACCTTGGCGATGCAAAGTTTTGCCAGAAAATCCGGTACAAGACGTGAAGGGTCGGCAGGCTCGGTCATGGAGGATGTGACAGTCACACAGTGAATATGCTCAGTCGATTGCATCTCCCTGCTGACTGAGTAAACTCACGAGAGAGTGCGTATTAATGCATGCACTTGAATCACCGGTTCTCGTACAAGTCGAGTCTGGTCAGTGCCTCTATGGGTGACTGGGAATACCAGTTGCCGTAATCAGTTGGAGAGCATCTCCTGCAGCCATACTGATCTCAAAACGTTTTGAGCACCTCTTCCCTACTCAAGCCGACAGCGTGGTCAGGGGTGGGGAGTGGAACTTGGGCTCAGCACATACGCCATACTAAGCACTCGGGCATAGCACTCCTTAGCTACTCATCCATGGACAACCTTGGCCGATGAGGGACCTGGGAATGAAGGTTCCCTATTATTGATTGTTAGTTGTATTAAGGACTCGCAAACGGTTCTCAGGATATCCAGAACGGTTGATTACTTTCCGAGCACATTTCTTTCTGTCTCTTTTTTACTCACATTCTTAGATTTTGTCTTTTTCTCTTCTCTTTCTGGCACTTTCTGAACTTGAATTCAATTTTTCCCATTGTCCGTCTCAACCCACCTTTTCTCTTTCGATCCACAACAGTTGAACAACCGTAACCATCATAGGTGTCAATGGGTTCTATTCTTTGTGTGTTTATGTGTTTGCGTGTTCATGTGTATGTGTGTTCGTGTGTTTCTATGTTCCAGTGCCACAGGCCATGCTATTTGGCATCAGTACCCCACTAAATCCCTTCTAAAAATGTTTTCGCTTTTTTGTTATTGCTTTTGACCTCATTTTGGCAGGTTCATTAATATCATCTAGATTCTCAAGAATCTAGATATTTTCAAATGTTTCTTTACACTATTTCGGATGTTTTCCAGTGGAAAACGCCAGTGATGTCATAAATAGAATTTATTCTGACCATATTTATTCTTCAATTGAATTTTTTTTATATGACTTCAAATTTTGACGCTACGGTTGTTCATTTATTGGCTGTGATGGCGAGTTATCATTATTTGTTATTATTCTAGTCTTGGCGTTGTGCTCTGCCGTGCTGTGTTCACTGACACCCGAGCATTTAATTCACCGTCGCTGAGACCCAACCATCCCGACTTCTACCTTCCAAACTTCTCCTTCTTCCTGTATGACTCGACCGACGACTTAACCTACCCCCAGGGACGACTTACCCTACCCCCTGGGTTCTCCATCGTTGCGTAAAATTGGTTGTCGCGCCTCGTCTGTTGTCGGTCATTGTCGACCGCTTATAGACACAACGATGGGAGACGCCATTCATCAGGGCTCTTTAACTCGAAGGTGGCGGGAGGAGAGTCAGCATGTCGTTCTTTCGGGATAAATAAATACACACTTACACTTGTATACACCCACACGATCAGCGAGACATCCACTCGCTCAGAATTGAACAAGATTTTCAGTACGAAATACCGTCATACGTTTTCATTTATATGTAAACACTGAGATACTGTTCTGCTTCTTTACTAATGAAATATAGAGGCACCTTTATTTACACACTTACACACACGCATATATATATATATATATATATATATATATATATATATATATATATTCGTACATGTGTGTATATATGAGTGTGTGAGAGAGATAGAGATTGGAGGAGAGAGAGGGTGTAAAACGAGAAGGGTCCTTTAAATATATATATATATATATATATATATATATATATATATATATATATATATATATATATAATGTGTACTTTAGAGAGTGAGACAGACTCGGGAGTGAAGTTTTTGGTGGTAAGGTTTATTAATCCTTAGATGTCTATAGTCCATACATGTTTCGGGATTTCTCCCATCATCAGTGGTGAATGTTGTGTGAGTGTGGATTAAAATGTACCATGTGGAACCAGAGTCCACTGCCAGGGGCTATGCATTGTGGGTAAGTTTTGTTGTCAGGGCTACTAGATGCCTCCTGCTGAATGTAAGAATGACCAGCAGGTATTGGGATTTTGGTAAAGCAGCAGCAGTTTGCCTTGGGGAGGGCAGAGTGTGTCAAGGTAGGGGGTAGTGTTGTAGAGGTGGATTTTCTGGTATGTTTGGGGTAGTGTAGGAGGGGTGGTGGGGTTATGGAGCTACATAGGTATCAACCTTAAAAGTTACTGAAAATGTTTCGGCTATGAGTTGAACAAGGGTTATAACAGGCTAAGGTGAAGTTTTTCCTATGGGTCTAGGTGACTTTGAAGCTTCCATTATTGAATGTTTCTAAGATGTGGGTGTGAGGATATTAATGGTAGGAGTTGTGTGTGTTAGTGTTCTGTCTGGTGAGTGTTGTTCAGTTTAGTATTTTGATGGTGTGTAGTAGTGTTTTAGTAAGTTTTCTAAACTGCTTACTAGTGTTGGAATCAGGTTTTCTAACTCCCCTTCCATATTTAGTGGTAGGGGGCTTTCCTCATTTTTTGGTAGAGTGTGTGTGTGAGTTGATGTAGGGGTTACCTGCTGGTCAGGGTGTTTGCTTGGGTCTTCAGGATGCTTTCCAAGGGTCAATGTGATGGGTTGAGGGAGGATGCTACTCTTAGGGCTTTCCTCTTGCAGGGTATGAGGGGTAGTAGGTCTGAGGCCCTTATGGAGTCTAGTTTTCTTGTTTCTATTATCTGTATGCTGGTTTTTGTAGTTGTGTTTGTTCATATAGCTGTGTCTGTTCACAATATTGGTGTCAGTAATATTAGTATTTGTGTAGGTGTTTCTGTTATGTTTGTTCATATGTGTGTGTCTGTTATAGGTGTTATTATTGTTAGTGCTAGTGTAGGTGTTTTTGTTTTGTTTGTTCGTATGCGTGTGTCTATTTCTATCGTTGTTCGTGTGGGTATGGATGATGTTTTTGTCAGTATTGGTAATTCTTGTTGGGTAGCCTGTGTCTGTGTGTCTAGTGTTAAATCTGTGTTTGGTGGGGGAATTGGTTTTTTTTGGGTATGTAGGTGGTAGGTTGGGGGTAGGTAACAGAGGCCTGGTGGCTCTTTTGGTGGGTTGTATCTTAATTTCTCTCATATTCTGTGGATTCGCAGATCTGTGTGTGATATTGTGTCTAAGTTTGTTGTATTTTTTAGTTTTGGTGAGGTTAAGTTGTTTTTTTCTTCCTCCTATGTTGATGTTGATCGCTTCCTGTATTTCATTGTATTCATCTGTGTATGTGTGTTGCTGTAATTTTTGTTCCAATTCGCTGATATCTGTTAGAGTGTCTTTGATGGTTTTTTGGCAGAATTGGATGGTGTCATCTAAAAGATCCATAGAAAGTGTGTGGATCTTGTTGTTCCATAGATTAAGGAAATCTGCATCCTGGTTCCCTATGGAGGGGTGTAGGGAGATCCTGAAATTCACGGGAGTGAGTTTATTGTCCTTACAGGACTTTAGGAAGTCTAGATGTGACTCAAAGCGGGTAATTTTTTCTCTTCTTCGGTAGAGTCTCACCGACCATGTTGTGATGTTGTCTGAAGAGGTTGGTTCCATTGTGGTGTTAGGGTGGTTGTCCTTGTCAGAAGTGATAGTTGTTGTAGGAATGTGTTCCTTCTCCATGTCTCAGTAAGGTATGTATAATGTGTACTTTAGAGAGTGAGACAGACTCGGGAGTGAAGTTTTTGGTGGTAAGGTTTATTAATCCTTAGATGTCTATAGTCCATACATGTTTCGGGATTTCTCCCATCATCAGTGGTGAATGTTGTGTGAGTGTGGATTAAAATGTACCATGTGGAACCAGAGTCCACTGCCAGGGGCTATGCATTGTGGGTAAGTTTTGTTGTCAGGGCTACTAGATGCCTCCTGCTGAATGTAAGAATGACCAGCAGGTATTGGGATTTTGGTAAAGCAGCAGCAGTTTGCCTTGGGGAGGGCAGAGTGTGTCAAGGTAGGGGGTAGTGTTGTAGAGGTGGATTTTCTGGTATGTTTGGGGTAGTGTAGGAGGGGTGGTGGGGTTATGGAGCTACATAGGTATCAACCTTAAAAGTTACTGAAAATGTTTCGGCTATGAGTTGAACAAGGGTTATAACAGGCTAAGGTGAAGTTTTTCCTATGGGTCTAGGTGACTTTGAAGCTTCCATTATTGAATGTTTCTAAGATGTGGGTGTGAGGATATTAATGGTAGGAGTTGTGTGTGTTAGTGTTCTGTCTGGTGAGTGTTGTTCAGTTTAGTATTTTGATGGTGTGTAGTAGTGTTTTAGTAAGTTTTCTAAACTATATATATATACTTGTTAATCCACACGAAGAAATTCAAAGGTATATTTGAATTTCTATGAGATTTTTTTTCAAGTAAGAAATGAAACTTCCAAATATGTTTCAGTGGTAGAGTCCATTCACTATGTTGGTATTTCTATCAGCGAAATTGCTACCTTCAAGTAGAATAGTCTATTGTTACGGTGAGAGATACAGAAAAAATCACGCTATTCATATGTGTGTGTGCACGTGTGTGTGTGCGCGCGTAGGTGAGTGAGAGTAAAGATATATATATATATATATATATATATATATATATATATAGATAGATAGATAGATAGATAGATAGATAGATATATATATTTATATATATATATATATATATAGAGAGAGAGAGAGAGAGAGAGAGAGAGAGAGAGAGAGGGGGGGACGGATGATAAATAAATCCCTAGCCTGATACAGTCGTTAGCTGAATTTTGATTTGGAATTTTTGCTGGTCAGTGTCCGATCTTTATGATCTATGGTGAACTGTTGAGCTAAGCACATTGACAAAAAAGGATATCATGTTTTAAAAAAAATCTTGCCGTGTATAATAAATGCCTTTTTTTTCTTATTGACGGGCCCACGTATGGGTATGACGGACGAATCAATCTCAGTTCGTTCGTATCAATCTATTCAAATATGTGTTTGTTCCTCTCTCTCCCTCCCTCTCTCTCTCTCTCTCTCTCTCTCTCTCTCTCTCTCTCTCTCTCTCTCTCTCTCTCTCTCTCCCTCCCTCCAATCAGATGTATATAGGTATATATGCATATAGACAGAATCTGTGTATATATAACCTGTTTGAATACAGCGACCATGTTTATTACTTGACAGTTCACTGGACACTAAATACACTATTACAAAAGATAACTTTAGAGAGAAATGGGTGCTGTGAACCGTGGTTTCCCCACTGAATACTTATAAAGTAAATATGTATGAAGTAGTAGTAGAACTAGTAAGTGCCCTTACGCTGGCCATGGCAACAGCTGTCCAGGATTCATATATCACAAGTTTCTCCTCTTCTAGGTGTTCTTTAGTGTTTTTGTAAAAATGTGACAAGTACCCAAAGTCCCGTCACTCACTTCACCACCATACGCTACTCAACCCATAGTTGGGGAGTAGAGTTGAATTCGTGCCCTTCCCAAGGACATTAGTGCCAGTTCGAACTCGGTTCGCCCTGTCCACTTTCCGCACTGTTAACTGATCGACCCCCTAAACTCAGAATACAGATATTAAATAAACATTAATTTGTACGAAAGTCCGGGAAATTGTTATTGCAATATGTCTCTCGAACCTAAACTTTGTTTGTAGTCGGTGAGAAAAAAGAAAATGCAACAATCTTCTTCATTTTTTCGGGCTTCCGTATTTTGAAATTATGGCCGTTAGTTTAGCTTAGAAGAAGCCACCAACGTTTTCAGCCTTGTATGAGATCTCTGCGCCCAGCGTGTAAAACACTTTCATCTTCGTTAAACCCCCGTAGATATGATGATGAAACCATTCCCTTGTTATAATTCCTATCGCTTATATTTATTACAGAGTGGTTCACTCTCTTGTGACAACTGCTGTTGTGCTCAACAATGCAATTGGTAGCACTCCAGTAACCCTGGGGACCCCCCGGGGCTTCCGTCACGCTCCAGTAACCAGCCTCTCGGGGCGGGGCGGTTTGTAAGGCTTCATTTCTCCCTCAACAGGAACTTCATTGAAGAAGAATTTACGCTGTTTTCTTCAAATCAAAACAGAAGATCCCGCTGTGGAAAGAAGAAAAAAGTATTTCGTTAAAGAAAAGAGAACGTCTTACGTAAAGATATTGTCCTTGATTTTGAAAAGAGTCATTAGGATTCAAAGAGTTTTTCGGATAATTAAACTTATTCTTCCTGCTATTTTTGCTGTTCCCACGAAGTTCTGGCCCATTCAACGACCTTTTTCAGGTGTATTACCCGTGTGGAAAGAGAGGGTCGATTCCTAATAGAGAGGGTTTCTTTCATTGACTAGCTGGTCCAATGGAAATTCCATGGGTGTTGACAACTAATATATCATAATTACTACCATACATATTTCTGCGATCAAAGTATATAATTTTGTTGAAGTATTTCATATGGAATGTTTCTACATTAACAATACAAATGTGAAAGGAGAAATGAAATACTACATCTATCATAATGGATATTATGAAACAAAAATGAAAATTTTCGGTATCTTCTCCATTCAAAATAACGTGGAGCTTTTTTTAGAATGATTTCTCTCAAGAAGTTGAAAAAAATGAATTGTGTGTTCTGTCAAGGAAAACGAAATATGACTTGGAAGTTACGCATTGATTGGAATTCTTATTGGCACTTTGGTGTTCGACGTTCAAATTTTATTTCGTTTCTCTTTGCAGAAACGCCATCAAAGATTTCAATTTTTTTTAACAATTGAAATTTGACTGAAAAAAATGTACGACACATCGAAAGTTTTCTGTTTTGTTGTATTATATTTATTATATCATGTTTTTATTTCAAAAATCCGAAACAATCTTGTTCTTTCTCTTTTAAAATCGTAACAAGCAAGGCATTGTCAACCAAAAATAATAAATCTGAAAGAAACAGTACATAGTTATATAACAGACAATATTTACATTGACTGCTTTGCGAAGGATATGGGTGGTGTCTGTGGGGACAATTTTCTGTATCTCACAGATGCTTGGGTTTCCTGGTATTCTGCCTAGATATTTTATGACCCCTAGAGCTACTATAACAACTAGTGCTGTTACAGTCTTAAGCTGCCACATTTTTGTGAACTCAATTTCCAGGTCTTTGTACTTGGACTGTTTTTTGTCTGATGGAATGGTCATATCTATTAATAGGCATCACTTTTCCTTTCTGTTCTTGATAATTATGTCTCAGTGGTTGGCTCGGAAGGTTCGATTCATTTGTTCTGGGGAATCCCATAATATTGCCACAACTTATATTTTAATCACAGTCTCTTGGTGGTGTGCATACCAATGTAGTGTGTTTAGTGTGCCATAGTGCTTACAAACTATCCATGTGCTGACCCACTCCATCTGTCTCTATTCATTGGGAGTTAGAGCAGAACATCAAGGTATGATATGGTCCATAGTCTTAGCTGCAGTCGGAGTCAGCGCAGGTTTTGATAAAGTTTGCTAGGTAGTTCCTAGTATGAAGGCTCTGGTCTTGGGAAGCAAGGATGAAGCCCTCTGTTTCGGTTTTTAACCCTAGACGTCGTAGCCACTGATGGGTTTGGGTCTGCATCAGCATGTAGGGTGCGTAGTGGGTATTGGCCGTGCTGGGCTTTCTGTTACAAGTGTTTTCCTAACAGTCTTTGTTGCTTGGCTGCAATTTTAACATTTTTTGCTACCTTAATTGTAGATTGTGTAGGGGTTTGTTGGATTATATCAGTAATGTCTACTTCACCTCTAAATGCCTTGGATTCCCTCACAACTGAGTGAAGCCATTTTGCTATTTCGTGGTTTTTCACCAGAGTCAACATCCAGTCGCTACTTGTTTGTAGGTAAGCGTGCAGGTCAATGGTTGTAGCTTTGTTTTACAGTTCTAACTGAATTATATCTCTCCCACCTTCTCCACTGGGGAGATAGATCTACGTCTGCTTTTGAGTGGTGCATTCAATTGTTGGTGAGAAGCTTCCTTGTTTTGTATCCATTCTGTATATATCAGTTATGTTCCAGTTAATGATGCTGAAGCTGTTCTGTACTATAGGTATTATCAAGGTGTAGATGGATTACTTGAACTCAGTTTTATGGATAGTGCAAACCCTTCTATAACACTCCTTTCTTTATTCTTTCTTTCGCGAATGTCCGTTGTCTTCATTAATTCTGAGGTATTTGTAGGTACTTTCCTGTTCAAGTTCTCGAATGCTTGTGTCCAGGCCTAAGAATATATCCTTTGCTGATGCCAGTTTTTCTTGCCTGAAAATAGCTTTTGCACATTTATTGAGGTTCCTTAGCTCAGTCATCCTTTGCAAGGAGTTCAAGATCATGCGTGAAAAATAGATGGTTTATCCACAGGTGGTGTTCGCTTGAATGAGGGATGAGGGATAAACAGGAAAAGGTGTGAAAGAGAATCTCCTACAAAGATTCCACGGTTAATGTCTACATTCCTGGATTCAGAGGTACCTTTACCGTGGTTGAGGAGGAGTTTCGATGTTCCATAGTGTTATGCTATGTTTGGGGAAATCAATTATAATTGATATGATGCTGTCTATTTCAAAGGCTTCAAGTATCCAAGTATGAAGAACACTATCAAGAGCCTTTCTTTTAATTTGTCCAGGCTGTACTCAGATTACGACGTTTGGCTCGACGGTTCTAGAGTATCATCTTATTAACTAGAAGTCAGTCTTTGCACCCGTAAGAACTTCTTCTGCAGCCTGTTTTGTTTTGTTTTGTTTTTTTGTTGCTTTTGGTGGGGGATATTGTTGTTTTCAAGGTGTGAGTACATTCTATAATATCGCTGTGATTAGTTTATAGGAAGTTGTGAACAGGTGATGGGCCTATAGTTTTGGGGGTCTTTTATTTCATAGCTTTGGGGTAGTTGGTAAGAGGTGCTATTGCTTAACGACGCTAGTGTTTCATGTAGGGGGATTATTGACGTTGGAGAAAGATTTTGTCAAGTTTACGTGAGTATATGAGAGTGTGTTTAACAAAAAATCGGGGATTCTATCCATCCCTGTCAATTTCCATTCGTGTGCCTTCTGCAGGGCGTCATGGACTTCCTCCACTGTGATATAGCTCCATTCCTGTAATTCCATTCTTTCATCTTCTCTCCTAAGCCACTCAGCGTTCAACGTTTTACAGTTGCTTTAAATGTTTGCCCAGAATCTCTCTACATCATCTATTGAAACTGGTTCTTTAATCTGCACTGCCTATTTTTCAGTAGAATTTCTTGGCATCTGCATTAAACACCAGATTTTGGCGGTAAAATTTAATTATTTTCAAACCGTCTTACCCTCTGGGCTTTGACTTTCTTCTTCTTCTTCTTCTTCTTCTTCTTCTTCTTCTTCTTCTTCTTCTTCTTCTTCTTCTTACTATTATTATTATCATTATTATTTGGAATCTCACACCAGTTGCCTGGTGGTAACCGCTGGAGTTTGAGTGACAGCAAGTCTCCTCAAGTCTCCAGCCCTCCTCTCCTAGTACTAGCAGGTCGCAGTAATTCTGCAATTTACAGTTTCACACCGGTTGCCCAGTGGTTATCGCTGAGGGCTGAGTGACAATAAGTCTCCTCAGGTCTTCAGCTAACGTCTCCTCCCTCTTTCGCATATCATGACAGAGCTACAATTCGTTGCAGTACTTATATCTCTAGCACCTTCCTCAGTACCCGTGCAGTTCCCAGTAGTGCTGTGGTCTGTACGGTCTCTATCCTCCCCCTAATCCCGATCTCCTCCAGTCTCTCCCTCAGCGTTCTGGGGACAGTTCCTAGTGCTCCCACTATGACTGGTACTACCCTGGTTTTCATGTTCCACATTTTCTTTAACTCCCTTGCTAGGTCCTGGTATTTTTCCCTTTTTTCAGCCTCCTTCTTTTTTACTCTATGGTCTGCAGGCACAGCCACGTCTACTATTTGGCAGGCCTTCCTTTTTTGTCTACTATTACTAAGTCCGGCCTTCTTGCCTGGATGAGGTGGTCAGTTTGGATGTCAAAGTCCCACAGTAGTTTGTGGTTGTCATTCTCCAAAACTGCCTCTGGCTTGTGCTGATACCACTTTTCCCCATGGTTGAATCCCATTTGTTTACTTAGTTCCCAGTGTATCATCGTTGCTACTCTATCGTGTCTATGCTTATACTCCTTCTGGGCGAGTTGACTACATTCACTAGTTATGTGGTTTACTGTCTCATCTCTTTCACCGCACATGCGGCATTTGCTGTTTGTCTGTGTTCTGTCGATTTTTGCTTTTATGTAGTTTGTCCTTATGCTTTTGTTTTGGGCTGCCATGATGAGCGATTCTGTTTCTCTCTTAAGGTTTCCCTTTCGTAACCACGTCCATGATTTCTCGTCTGCTATATCTTTTATCTGTCTTTTAAACTCGCCGTACAATTTTTTCCCTTCCCACTTTTCTTTTCTAGTTTGCTGTACCGTTCCATTGCTTTCTACTTTGTTTGTTGCACTATCCCTCGCGCTCTTTATGATTTCTTCACTATTTGTTTGCACATATTTATCTAGGACTACTTTAGCTCTCTGGACACAATCTTCTATGCTGATGAGCCCCCTACCACCTTCTTTTCTCTTAACGTATAGTCTATCTGTATCATCCCTAGGGTGTAATGCTTTATGCATCGTCATAAGTTTCCTTGTTCGCCTATCCATTGATTGGAGCTCTTCCTTTGTCCATCCTAGGAATGGTCCTGTATACCTAACTACTGACACAGCCCAGGTGTTCATTCCTTTTATTAGATTTCTGCTATTTAATTTGGTTTCTAATATTTTCCTTATCCTTCTAAGGTATTCCCTCTTAATTTTCTCCTTCATCTCTTCCCGTTTTATCGTGTCACATTCAAGGACACCTAGGTACTTGTATCGGTCTTGTGCAGTCAATGCCCTAATCTTGTTGTTGTCCGGAAGTTCAATTCCCTCAGTCATTTAAAGCCTTCCTTTGTGCATTACCATGATTGCGCATTTTTCTATCCCAAACTCCATTCCTATGTCCTCACTATATTCCCTTACTTCGTTTAACAGAGTCTCAAGCTCTCCCCTGTTTTTCGCAAACAATTTAATATCGTCCATGTACATTAAGTGGTTGACCTTTCCTTTTGTTTTAGAGAAGTGGTATCCTTTGCTGTTTTTCAGGATTCTGTTAAGCGGTATCATTGTTAGAACAAATAATAGTGGGGACAACGAGTCTCTATTATTATTATTATTATTGCAATTTCACACCAGTAGTCTGGTGGTTACCGCCGGAGGTTGAGTGACAGCAAGTCTCATCGAGTCTCCAGCCCTCTTCTTCACACTCTCATAGTCCACAGCAATACTGTGGTTTACAGTTTCACACTAGTTGCTTGGTGGTCGTCGCTGAAGGCTGAGTGACAGTAAGTCTCCTCAGGTCTTCAGCTCACGTCTCATTTCTCCCTCACCTATCATCAAGTGCTGTGGTTCACATCTCTGCTTCCATTTTCCTTCCTCCTCTATTAGGCCACTGCTAACGTATTATCATTATTATCATTATTATTATTATCATCATTATAATTATTATCATCATTATTATTATTATCATCATCATCATTATTATTATTATCTCTGTTCTTTACAGTCGATTGCCGAGTCGTTACGAACAACTAAGGGTGAAAGAAAGTTGAATTGAGTCTTATTTTGTGTGTTGCAGTTTTTTTCTTTTGTGTTACATTTTACATTAGTATACAACAGATGATAATGCTCTTCTCGGCATATGGACAGTGGCTGTAAGCATTATTTTCTGGATTTCACAACGAAAAGGGTTGCTCAGGATTTTGATGTGATCATTCTCAGTGTTTTCGAGAGATTTTGAGGTACTGGTGTAACCCTATTATTGCTGTTTCGTATGTCAGTTCCAATTGCATCATTCCCCTACCACCGTTACTCCTTGGCAAATAGAGACGACTTATGTCAGCTTTAGGGTGGTGCATTCTATAAACGTTAGTAGCTTAATGATAATATCAATATTTATCATCATTATTATTATTATTATTATTATTATTATTATTATTATTATTATTATTATTATTATTATTTGTCTATATTACTGTGGTCTACTACTTCTATGATTTTAGGCGTCAGATTTGTAGGGAGGAGTGATGAATGGATGACACTGGTAGTGAAGTTCGTGTCACTTTAGCTCCCATTCAAACATCAACATCTCCCTCCATTTTCACCCTTGAACATCACAATACAATGATGAATGTGGAGGGAGAAGTTTATGTTGCTCCTGTTCAAAGATTAACACTCTATACTATTCGCAATGCGTCTGCTTAAATGGTGTAATGATTATCACGTCTGCCTCGCCCACAGAAGGTTCTGGGTTCGATTTCCGATATAAGCGAAGAACTCTTTATTAGGGTGAATTTTTCTGTGAACCCAGCAGTTAATTGAGTACAGTCTACGTGATTAGGGAATCGGGGATAGAATCGATAGTGGCAAACGATAGAGGATAGTCTCTTCGTTTACCATTCTTATCCTTGTTTATTATATTGCCAGGTTTAATAGAAATGTATGAGAAAAAAGGTATGAAGAGAATGAATGATAATCAAAAGGCGTAACATCCGTTTATAGAAGCAAGCAGAATGATATAATTTTGGAATTTGTCTTATCTGCAGAATTCTAAATTATTTCTGACAAAACCCGAACTTATACAAGGCTTGGGAAATCTTAATAAAACAAATTTGCCTATGCAGCCAGCTAATTGAGTACCCACTAAGCTGTGTGATTGTATTTGAAGGCATGTATTGATCCTCCCACGTTTGTGTCTTCCCCAGGAGGAAAAGCGATTCATCAATATGAAAGATTAAGGCTAATTGAAACCCAAACTAGGTTACATATTCTGCTACGGAAAGGAGGAGGCTAAAATACACCAAGCTCTCTCTCTCCGATGAAAGTGCAATGTGAATCCCTAAACTTCCCTGAGTCAATAAATTTGAAAATATTTTTAAAAGATTTACACCTAAAAAGGTTGTTTTATTTATTGTTTTGGGTTTTGTTTTTTTTTTCCAATCGAATGAAGTTGAAAACTGTTTCGTTGTTGTTGTTGTTTTTTTTTTTGATTATTTTTTTTTCATATTGAATTCATGGTTTTCTAAGTTGCCACTTATTTTCTATTGTAGAAGTTTTGAGTGAATTCTCTCACGACTTGGTTTCATTGCGTTCCATTCCTCCTTCCCCCCACTACGCTGTGTCCCCACCACACACCCCTGCATATTTTTTTTTCTCGCATTTCCTCAACTCACGTTCCTCAGCGAGACTTCTTTGTCTTCCGGCCATTTCAACAACGATTTGATCTGTTACACGAAATTGAGTTAAGAACTTCTTTTCCTTCAGAGTTTCCGACCTTGTTTTTTTTTGTGTGTGCACTTGGTCTCCTTTTATTGTTATTAATATTTAGTAATGGCTACATTCGCCATCACCATCACCATCATCATCATCGTCATCATCATCGTCATTATTATTATTATTATTATTATTATTATTATTATTATTATTATTATTATTATTATTATTATTACTACTACTACTACTACTACTATTCGTTTATTATTGTTTTTGTTGTATTACTGCAATAATTGTTATAATCTCAGGTGGTGGAGATGTTGGTAATGATGGTGTTGGCGATGGTAGGGAAATAGTGATGGTAGGAGGAGATTCGGGAGATGGCGATGGTGGTGAGGTATGGAGTCAATCATGTTGGGGGTGATTGTCGTGGTGATGGTGGTGGTGGTGGCCAACTTTCGAAAGTTCGCTTTATGCCACTAGTTTCACTTTTACAAAAAAAAAAGGCGAAAAACGAAAAAGAGTTCAACGTTTGTCTTGCAACATTACCAGTCAATCTTCTGAACATCTTATAATCCCAACCGCCGACGACACGGCCTAACGTACCATCATCACCATTTTGAGAATTTTTTTATTTTTTTTTTTTTTTTCCAAAATGAATTATTGTTAATCAATTCTTCGCTTTACACCATTCCGGTTTGCGAAATGTTTTTGGATATCGGGGAAGACATGTATTTTTAAAGGAAAAATTCTCGGCACGCAAGATTTTTCATGTCGTGCCGCTTCGATACAGCTACGTCATAAACAGCAAAATTGCTCTTACGTTTTCTCCCCAGAAGGCACTTTCGATTGTTATTAGAATCTAAACGTTTTCAACTTTCTTGTTTTTGTGAGTCAATTGTATGGGTGCTTTTGTCTTTTCACACTTGCTGGCATAGTTTTATCAAAAGTCTATTCACATCCTTGTAACAAATATTCCTGCTTTCGTCATTATAATTATAGCTGTTGGGAATGTTTGAAATATAATGAATGATATTATTTCTTTCTTTTTTTTTTCAGTCTGATTGGTACGTTGGTTCAAAAGTTAACCACTTTCTGTTCAATGTTAGAGAAATCTTCAAAGTATCTTTGATCTCTGTTGCTTGTGCAATCTGTCAACTGTCGTACATCGTTTGAAAGTCTGATGAAGAATCATAAGTTAGAAAAATTGGTCCTACAAGACCTTACTATAACGAACATCAATCAGCATTCGAACCCTTGTCTATCTTTTCTTGCTCGATTAAGACGAAAATCTCTATTGGTCTAAATAGTTACATGCCACGAAAAATGGATTTATTTCGAGAATCTAAAAACGGTGATACTTAACCAAAGGGCATGCCCACCAGGGGACATGAATAATTTTGAAAGGGGCCCCAGTCTGCAGGAAAAAAAGTAAGAATTTCTCTTATTACTTTGGGAATTCTCTCAAGAGGTGTTGGTATAATATTGTGATGAACAGAGTACATCAAAATTATCTTTTTATATTATTGAAGTACCCATTCCGAACTAATCGTTTTGTGGGAAAATGTGAAGGGGGTGGGGCAAGGTTCAACTACTAAAGGTTGAGAAACACTGATTAAAAATGATCAAATTCAAAGGAAATTCATAATTTCGGGAAATAATAGAACCCAGACAATCTGATACTGGGCTACTCCACAAGGAGCAATTGGCTTGTTTGAATGATGCATTCGAAGGAAAATGACTTGATTTTTCTTTCTTTGCGCTGATTCTTTTCTTCTACGTTTTCCTTCTTTATTTCTCTCTTCTTTTTATCCTCAATTTTGTTTCTTCTCCTTTGGATTCTCTCTTTTTTTCTTCACCTGTTTTCTCCATTTTACATTTTCTTCTTCATTTCTTCTTCGTTCTTCTACTCCTGAATTTCTTCTTGTACCTTTTTCTCTCTTTCTTCGTTTTATTCCTTTCCTTTGTACTTTTCTTTCTTCCTTCTCATTCTGAAATTCATTCTTCTTTTACTTACAATCCTTTTTATTCTATCTTTTTTTCTTTCTTTCTTCCTTTCCCTCTTTCTTTCAATCTTACCTCTAACCTTTGGCATTATATGCAGGCGATAAACAATTTTTCACCACCCGATGAAATATTCTCTTCAAGCGAACCTTTAAATCTAAAAACTAAATATCTATCCATCAATGTATATATATATATATATATATGAATATATATCATAGAACGGGTACCAGTCGGTATGTATTATCAGGTCGAGGCTCTTCAACGACATGAGAAATGTGCAACGACGAAGAACTTCCTCATACCCTTCCTTCAAATGAAGAAAAATTCCTGATATGGCAATTTTGATGTCAAAGGAATAACATATTCTCACTGAAATTTTTTCAAATATATTTATATTTATATATAAACCTCGTTAAACGATGGAAATTTTTTGTCATTTCTTGTCAGTAATGGCGAGTTAATTCAATTCAATAAATCTCTGGCTTTCAGCAGAGATTTATATGATCGTCTGATTTTATATCTAATGTGTGACAGAGAAAGAACGAACAAAATTCTCTAAAGCCTTTTTTCTTTATTTTTTTGGTTTCATTTGGTTTCTTTTTGTATCCTCTTTCATATTTCAAGCGATATAAAACAAGCTCTTTGTTGTTGTTATTGTTGTTGTTGCTCTTCTTCTTCTTCTTCTTCTTCTTCTTCTTCTTCTTCTTCTTCTTCTTCTTCTTCATTGTCGTCGTCGTCGTCTTATTCTCCCTCTCCTTCTTCTTTTTCTTATTTTCTCTCAGCTTTATACTACTGATAGTTCTTCTTTGGCCCTCCCTCTTTCTTCTATCTTCCTCACTCTTCTTTTTTCCTTGATCATTCGGTTTTGCTTCTTTTTTTGCCTTTCTTTTTTAAATTCCTTCCATCAGTTCTTAATCAGTTTCTTCTTTTACTTTTTACTTTTTCCTTCTTTCTCGTTCTTGCCTTTATTTCTTCTCTATCTCTCTCTCTCTCTTCTTCTTCCTTGCGTCTCTCAAGATTTTCTTTCCTTTCTACTCACTCAAATACTCACAATATATTGTTATTCATCTTCATACATAATGCACTCTCTCTCTCTCTCTCTCTCTCTCTCTCTCTCTCTCCTTCTATCCCTTTCTTTCTCTGTATATACGGGAGAGGGTGATGTGGAAAGAGAGAGAGAGAGAGGTTGGCAGTTATATAGCCATGAACAGATTCATACAAATATGAACATAGATAGATAGATAGATAGATAGATAGATAGATAGATAGATAGATAGAAATCCATCCGTCTCAACCCCTTGATATGTATCTAGCTTGAAGTTATTTCACTCTGTTCATATCTATCATTTCTATTGGGGCAATTAAATGATTCATGTATCTCTCAAGTAGAAATAATAGTAGTGTACCTTCTTTTTCTCCTTCCAGCTTCTTGAATTTTACGATTAATTTTCTATTTTTCCTTCTTTTTCTTATCTATCAAACTATCATTCTCCACATCTGGAAAAGATATATGTATTTACTGATGTTTTACCGTTCGCACACCATTTCCAAAAGTTCTCGATGAATGTCAATGACACTCCGTGGAATGGTTGGCTGTGGACTAAAAAGAGAGAGATTACGTCTTGAGACAGATCCAGGATTTTTCCAATCGAGAGTTTTTTTTCCCTACGTTAAGACAACAGTCAAAATATTAGAAAATCGAAACTTTACATCTTTTTCATTGTAGCTATCTATTAACTGATTTTCATTCGATTTTTATTTAGTTTATGACATTGGGAGAGGTATGTGCTCTCTGAGTGCTTCCAAGCATTTTTATTTTTCCAATTCTTTTTCTACATCATATCATTCCTCTCGTTATATTTCATACATTTAGATATTCAAACCGAATCTTTGGTCGCTATCGCAGGAGTATAAGTGACAGTGAGTTTCCTCAAATCCCTGGCACACTCATGAGTATCCACACAGACTCGAGTACCGCCATGATATGCTCAGTCTCAATTCTTACTCCAAGTTGCTTAAATCTTTTAAAAGAGGAAAACTTCCTTGCCTTTATAATCAGCCTTCGAAATTATGTCTTTCACCTGGTCTCGAAAACCAACTGCTGGCATTGACACAAAATTGTTTTTGAAATCCTTTTTCAAGGTAGACCCGGATAAATGAATAAATAAACACGGGATTGGCACAACATCTCTGCACAAAATTCCTGTAAATGATCCGACTGACCCACATTTTTTTCATCTCAAGAGTCAGTCCCGATTCTCCCTTGTCCATCTTTCAGGAAGGGCCTCATTCCACAGCTGCCCAAGGGAGGACTCGCAGGGGTGTCAGCCATTCTTCAAAAACATGGGGACACTGGCACATCCTGGGATAAGAATTTGGAAAATTTACTGGACGATGAATTTGTCGTAGATCAGGCATGGCATCGCCGATCCTTGAAATTCACTCGACGATTATTGATAAATTGTTCCAGGCTCTGGGAGGAAGAGAACATTTTGCAACTTCATCGAAAATGAATTGTGGGATCAACCAAAAATGAAAAAGAGGTTTGCTTGAATTACAAGCTTCAACGTTGAAGAAAATGTCCAAGAAAACTCAGATAAAAATTAGATTGTGTACTGAGAACGGACGACTATAAGTGCTTGTATATTTCGCCCCAGCAGACTTCGTGTGCCTATGGACATGCAGATAGATTAGTATTTGAAAACATGGAGGATGGAATCGGCTTGAAGAGTTGGAGTTTGCATCGCACTAACTCTCTTGGGAAATACATGAATCCATTTTTCTCTCCTGGTACGGGCATATAAAATAAATAAATAGATATAAACAGAGATAGATATCGACACATATAGATAAATACATAAATATGAACGGACTGAAAGGTATGAACAGATAGATAGATAGATAGATAGATAGATAGATAGATAGATATGAACGATTGAGATAAATTGATATCTTCATAGAGTGATAGATATGAACAGATAGATAAATGGATAGATAATGAACATAGATTGATAGATAGATATAAACCGATAGATATGAACATTGATAGAAATATAGTTATCAACATAGATAAATAGATAAATATGAACAGACTGATAGATAGATAGAAAGATAGATAGATAGATAGATAGATAGATTGATAGATAGATAGATAGATAGATATGAACATAAGTAGATACATAGATATGAGCAGAGATAGATATCAACATATATAGATATATAGATAGATAAATATGAACAGACATGAACAGACTATGGTAGATAAGAACATAGATAGATGTGAACAGACTATTAGTTCTGTTGCTATCAACTATTTCCTTCATCAAAAAACAATGTGTTATCTCTCCTTGCCCACCCACTTTTCTCTCTCCCTCCCAACTTTTCCTTTTTTTCTTCTTAGTTTTCTTATTTGCAAATAATGCACTTACATTATTCGAGGACAAAGTATGCTATATATGCTTCTCGCCGAGTTGGTTGGTCTTCAAGGATCGAATAGCGCCAGTTATTTACCGGAAATATCCGTAGGCATACCCGTCAAAAACTTGAAAACTTGTCCATTTCAACAAACCGGAAAAAAAACTTCAACTCGAAGAACTCTTGATATTGTGGCAATCAGGTACAAAATAGGATCAAATATTCCCTTTGTGGGAGGTCTTATTGTTTTGTTGTTTTTTGTTGTTTTTTCTTTACTTTTCGTATGTTTGGGGTTTATGTCATTATTCAAAAATTATTCAGTTATGATTAATATTCTAGTTAAATGTTAATTTTCTTTTCTTTTTTTTTTTCGTTGGTGCCGGATTTGAAGGTAATTTTTGAATAAATGATTCATTCTTGTTATTTTGTGTATCTTTCTTTCTCTTTATAATTCCATGGTTTTCTTTTTTTTTTCGTTTGATTTTTTTTTTTTTTTTTTGTCAAATTCTGATGCCATATTTGACACGCCTTTTTGCTGGATTGTTGATGCCAGCCAAAATGGTGAACGCGTACACAATTCAGAGGAAAAGGGAAATAACGGATCTGGCCGACATTCTAATCCGACTTCTGAAATTCAATCCATTATTCTTTTTCTTTCTTTCTTTTTTTCCTTTTTTACTCTTTCTTTTTTTTCTTTCTTTCTTTCTTTCCTTCTTTTTTCATTTTCTTCCTTTCTTTCTCTTTTTTACATTTGATCTCTTTTTATCTCCTCTTTCCTTATTATTTCTTCCTTTTTCTTTTTTCTATTTTCTTTCTTTTATTTTTCTCATTTTCTTCCTTTCTTTCTTCCTCTCTTTTTCTTATTTTCTTCCTTTCTTTCTTTTTCCTTATTCTCTCTTTCTTTTTCTTTCTTCTTTTTTCTTCCTCTATCTTTTTTTCTCTTTTCTTTCTTTCTCTCTTTCTTCTTTTTTTCCTTCTTTTGCTTTGTTTTTGTCTTGCTTTTTTCTCTTTTCCTTTTTCTCTCTTATTTTTATTTTTTTCTCTCTCTTTGTCTTTTTCTTTCTTTTTTCTCTTTTTTTCTGTCTGTCCCTCTCTCCCTCACACACACACTCTCTCTCTCTCTCTCTCTCTCTCTCTCTCTCTCTCTCTCTCTCTCTCTCTCTCTCTCTCTCTCTCTCTCACACACACACACACACACATTCTTTTTCACGCTTTTCCTCTCTGTCTTTATTCATCTATTCGATTTACATCAGTTTTATCCTCCGACTTTTTGGCTTCTTCTCTTGAATATTTTTTTCATTTCTGGTGCCAAACTTTCTTCCTCTTTTTCATTCTTTGTTCAGTTTACATCGGCTTTGTCCTTCTTTCTTTCTTTTCTTCTTTGTCTCTTCTTTATCTCATCTATATTTCCCTCCATCTTCTTCCCTCAATTTTCTTCTTCCTTTTTTCTTTCTTTCTTTTTTCTTTCTTTCTTTTTTCTTTTTTTACCAATTCATCTGGGATTTATCTTGCTTTCTCCTTCACTGATCGTTCTTTAGTTTTTGCTTTTATTTGAGTGCCACTCTTTCTTTCTCTTACTCTTTCTTTTTTTTATTTTTCATTATTTGAATTCGATTTATCCTTCTTTCCTTCTTTCTCTTTCACTTATTCTTTTTTTTTTTGTCTTTCCTTTCCTGTTTTCTACCGCCAATTCCTTTTTCCTCTCGTCCTTTCTTTTATTATCTTTTTCTTTCTTTCATCAATTTGCTTAAGTTTTCATCCTTTTTCTTTTTTCTTTCTCTCTCGTTCTTACACCCCCTCTCTCTCTCTCTCTCTCTCTCTCTCTCTCTCTCTCTCTCTCTCTCTCTCTCTCTCTTCCCTTCCTTACTTCCCGCAAGATTTTCTTTTTACTCATTCAGTTACTCACAATATATTGTTATTCATCTTCATACATAATGCTCTCTCTTTCTCTCTCTGTACGGGAGAAGGTGATGTGGAAAGAGAGAGAGTGAGAGAGAGAGATAGAGAGGTGGGCAGTTATATAATCATGGACAGATTTGTATAGATATGGAGTGAGTCGTGATGTCCATCAGTTGTCTCTCCTTCTCGCAACTTGACCAGCCCATTGCCATTCGAGTTTTCCAATAGATTCTATGATGCCTCTGGCTTCCATTTTCTTTCTGATATATTGTGATGTCTTATGAATGAATCCTCAAAATAATGGGTAACATTTTTGCTGTATTATAGAAACAAAGCGACAGAAATACAGATTTTGAATCTTTGGTTAAATCCAAACTAAAAGTTACTGAGCAAAAGAAGGAACCGGGTCAATTTTATTGCTTATGTTTTGGTATGTTTTTACCTCAGGCTTGAAATCTTGATTCATATCGTCTCTGTTGCGATATCTGATGTATATGTCATCAGATAATTAAGATCTCCGTCGAGCGATCGAACCACGGTCGTTGCAGTGTTTTTTAAGCTTATATATCTGTTTTGAATAGCGTTACAAACAGGCATTTGCACAAACTTGTGGCTATGGTATATATAGCTTATACAGTTGAGAAGATCATTTTGCTCATATCCATCTGATTCTTTTTCTATATATATCTGTCAGTCTATCTGGTAATGTCAGTCTGTCCATCTGTGTCCATCTGCAGACCAGTGGCCATACGTACACCTCTCAGTGCGTAACTACATTCTTGAGCGTCCAAACTCATTTCTGTACGACGGACAATGCGCTACACAAATTCTTTGACCATTCTCGAAGTGGACATCGCGCTATTTTGACCCTTGTTATCCGACTTGATATTTTAGAAATCGGGTATCTTTGAGGGGTTCACAACGTTTGGACAAAACCTTTATATTCTGCATTGATGTAATCAGAATTCGATCACTTTCCCAGTGTTTCTGTTCTTGTTTTGCTTTTTGCTTAGTTTTACTTTTTCTTCTTTTTTTTCCTTAAATTGTCAAATAATCAATATTTTTCCTCTCTTTCTTTCGTTCTTTCTTTTCTGTCTTTTCATTCTTCCTTTCTTCATTTCGCCCTTCTCTCCTTTCTCCGTAATTTCATTCCTTTTTTTTTCTTCCACTTCTTCCTTTTTACCTTCCTTATTTTCCTCTTCTTACTTTCTTTCTTTCTCTCTTTCCTTCCTTCTTTCCTCCATTCTTCCTTTCTCTTTTAGAAACCGTCAACCAAAACTGTCGCCAAAACTGTCAACAAGGTTTTTTTTGCTTCAGTTTTCTAAGTTGGCTGGCTATGTATTTATGATATGTAATAACAATTTTCTGTCACTCTTTCTTTCCACGTTTTTATTGTTATCCTCTTTTTTTTTCAACTTTTTTCAAATATATTTAGGCTCATTTTTTCTTCATTTTCCCTGACTGAGCGTTTCTTTCTTATTTTCTTTTCTATTTTTCTTGTTTTCTCTCTTTCTTTCTTATTCAAATTTCTTTCATTCTCGTGGTCACTACTTTCTTTCGTATCAGATTTTTCTCCATTTCTTTCTTCCCTTAATATTACTGACCTGCAATTACTTTCTTTCTTTCTTTCTTTCTTTCTTTCTTTCTTTCTATCTTCATTGTGGCTGACCTGCAAAAGGGTACTGGCTCATAAAGGGTAGTGGCAAAAGTCTGT
Source organism: Thysanoteuthis rhombus (assembly GCA_963457665.1). Classification (NCBI taxonomy): domain Eukaryota; kingdom Metazoa; phylum Mollusca; class Cephalopoda; order Oegopsida; family Thysanoteuthidae; genus Thysanoteuthis; species Thysanoteuthis major. The sequence goes on from OY735229.1 coordinate 48,574,573, forward strand.
ACTACATTTTGGGTAATACTTCTAGGTATACTTTTGGGTAATAACTTTGTAATCTTGCAGGCAAATATATGCATACAGAGAGACAGAGAGAGAAATAGAGAGAAGGGAAAGAGACAGAGACAGGGAGAGAGACAGACAGAGAAAGAGAAGCTTATATGTACCAATATTTCTTTCGGATGAGAAAAACAAAGACAACGTCTATTGACAATATATATTTCATATCTATTACTCTAAGTACATGTATTGATTTCGTGAATAATATCATATTTCTCTTTCTTTCAAAGCTCTTATATCTTCTCTTCCCCCCTCTCTCTCTTTCTCGTTCTGGCTGTCTTTCACTATCTCAGTCTACTATTTCTCTCTCTCTGTCTCTCTCTCTCTCATCTGCTCTCACTTTCTTTCTCTCTTTCTTTGAATTTCATCTCTTTTTGTCTTCCTTTTTCGTTTTCTCTTCCCTTTTTTTCTGGTCACATGACTATTTCACAGTCCATCAACTTTTTGTCTGGGTATTCCCCTCTTCTCAACTGCGTCTTGTTTTATCAAGACTAAATCTCCAATTCGGTCTTTACTTTCGATACAACCAATGCATCCTCCCGATAGCCACCGATAGAGCTGAAACATAGAACTTAACTAAGAGACAGACCTGCAAACTGATAAGCATGCAACGCACGTATGAGAGAATTATGCTCAACCTCACATGGAGAGATCACAAGATAGCACAGTATATAAGGAAGAAAATAGGAGTCCAAGACATCATAGAATATAATTGAAAACTTAAATGGCAATGGGAAGGCCATGTTGCAAGAATGACAGACAACCGATGGACATCACAACTCACAATATGCTGAGGCCGGCAGAAAAGAAGGCGGAGAGACGAACTAGACAAGCTCAGAAATACTGGCTTCGCAGCACCCACAATAGAGAATCGTGGCGAATCCTGGGGAAGGTTTATGTCCAACGACGGACGTTAAAAGACTGATGATGAAAAGAACGCTACAAACAACTCCATTGCAACCACCGATTCTAATCTGTACCAGGTACCTACCATCGTGTTCACTGACGTTAATGAGAACAAATGGGACCCAAATGGAACTGGAGCTGCAGGACATATAAATTTCATGTTTGGGGACAATGCCCTTAATGAAAGAACAATAAGATATTAGTTTAGAAAACCAGGGGAGAGGAAGGCCAGAATCATAAAGCCTATACAAAGATTTGTAAGCCGTGATGGAAATGGTTCCCGAAACGCGCCTAGCAAACTTCACTGTTATTTGTATTTGCAAATGATTGGCAACGAAAAAGACTTGAAAATGGGTTCCAATTAATTTCTATGCGCAACAAAAAAGTATCGTTATTTGCTATGAAAAACTGACGTTTTTATAAAAACCGGACGAGATCTACACGGTGTCTGGGTGCAGACAAGAAGCTGAAACATTAACTGAAACAATACTCTCTTACCTAAAAGGTTATGGTGAGCATTTGTTGGAATAGCGTTGTTTTGATATATCATAGATATCTTTAAAATTGCAAAAACTAATTCATATTAATATGTAGACATGCTCGAAATTGTACCTCTAAATGTCAGGGAAACCTCGCCAAGTTTGGCGAATAGGAAGAGTGTCCTTTTTTTCTCCTATAATAAAAGATTGACTTAGATAGCTAGATATATAGATATATCAACGTATTAATTGCTGACAGCAAGGTCTACTAGGCTATGAAATGAGATAAATCAAACTGTAAGCTGTAGGCACACACAGAGAACCGCTTCGAGCATCAAACTCTTCAGTAGATGAACACACACACACACACAAAAACACACACGCATGTACACGCACACGAACGCATATACACACCCAGGGCGCCAAGTGAGAGAGTAGGACTTTTCAAACACAAATGGAAAAATGGAGACACGGAAGAATTAAACAGTTCAAAAACAGTCAAAATAAGAAAATACCCTGTGAAATTTTTTTTTTATTCCTATGTGTATTATTTTCGTTATAAAACATAAATAAACGGGTCTGGTTAGTCACTCATTAGAAACCGTCACGTTACCAGAGTGTTTGATTTTTAGAAATTGGTAAACGGGGCATCAATGAAAAAGTTACTTCTTTTACATTTTGTAATTTCTAAATGAGTTTGAATTTTCTAAAAAAAAAAAGTGGACTCAAAATAAGTGATCAATTTCGCATAAACATACACTGAAAATTGAACCCCCAACCAAAAACCAATTTGTTGGGTGGATTTTCGCAAAAAAACGTTCTTTGTACACATGATAAGAAATAAATGTGTAAATTTTCAGCCCCGTAGCTCCATCGGTGCGGACTATACACGTGATACATACATTGCCAGCCAGCCAGCCGAACTAACCTCTGTTTTGGTTTCTGATAAATAAAGAAAATACTGTACTAAAGAGGGTGCCGAAGTTTATCTTTCCCGGAGCACACCAGGAACCCTGCAGCAGGGCCAGCACGCATACACACGTGTTTAAAGAGCGCTGTTTCCATTCGTGCGAATAACAACGGAAGTAGAAAAGCCACGCACGCTGACAGCGATGTGATCAGGTTACCTAATAGACCGCAGAACACCACAGCTCAAGAAATATGCGCGACAATGCCATCACATAAAATTAGTCCCTGATGACATGAAGATGTCAGTTTGATATTTGCTTCCGTCGCGTAAAGAAGTTTCTGATCAAAAGGAATAAAGTCTTGTTTTTGTTGTTTTTTTTTTCAAGATGAGATAGAAAAAAAAAAGAAGATGAAAAAGGAGAGGAGAGGGAGGGAGAAGTGAAAAGACCAGAGGAGATAGAGTGATAATAGTCGAAACGTGGGGGGGAGAGAAAAGAGAAATACAGGTTGGGTCGAAAGTTACTGTAGCGTTATATAATTAATCAACACAATTAATGACGTAGGAATAGAATGCATAGAAAGAGTTAGAGAGAGAGAGGGGGGTGGGCATAGCGAGTGGGCAAGAGAGAGGCAGAGAGATAGAGGAAAGAGAGAGAGAGAGCCAGTGAGAGGGTGGGTCGATAATTATTCGTACTTATGGTTTAATAGTTAATCAGGAAAAACAGTACAGAACTTACGAATATATAATTTTTGCAATATAGCTCCATTACTTTGCAATACACTTGCTCCAGTGTTCCACGATTTTGGATAAGCCCCCTGCCCCCCGGAAAATGTTTTTAGTTGGATTCTCAGTCACGTATGCATCGCGTCTTTCACATCTTGGTCAGAGGCGACATCGATTTGTTTTTAAGGCGTCTTTGGGACTGTGTGGGCAGTAGTATGTGGGCTCACATCTTCATGCAAAAGCGAAACACCTTTCGACAATAGACATCGGCGTTTGCTACAATTTGCAGGCCCGTTTTTGAATATCGCAATCCATTCTTAAACATCACACCGTGGCAAAAAGTTGTTCTCATATTGTGCTGGAAGCTTTCGATGATTTTCAGCCCCTGGCGAATGAACACAACAATGACAAATTCCCAAAAACCATTTGACCAAGTCCATCTGAAATGACAAAAACAATCCCATAAAAAAAGATCCATGAATGAATGGTCAAAAAAAGTGTCAACTCTTTTTAGGGAAGAAGGAAGTCAGTTTGATCTAAATTGATTTCTTATTTACTTGATTTGCATTTCATTAAGTTGAAATATATATATGTGTGTGTGTGTCTGTTTGTAAAATAAAACTTACAAAGATATATACGTGGTGAATGTCAACATTTCGTGCCGTGTAAATTTCATTTTATGTATTAATAGCTCTATTTACTTTGATATTGAGCATTGTGGTTAAATATCCTCAACAACAGAAAAATATCTTTCTATTTTCTTTGTATTCTTACAAATTGAAAAATTCATCATGATCTACATATATATATATGTGTGTGTATGTGTGTGCTCGCGCGTGTATGAATATATATATGTGTATGTGAGCGCACGCGCGTGTGTGTGTACGTGTATGCGTGTGAACATCATCATCATCATGATCATCATCAGTCTTTTAGTGTCCGTCGTTGGACATAGACCTTCCCCAGGATTTGCCACACTTCTCTATCATGGGCGTCACGGAGCCAGTACTTCCTGAACTTGTCTAGCTTGTCTCTCCATCTAACATTTTGCTGGCCTCGGTTGCGCATGTGGTCTCGGGGAATCTCTTTCATTAAAAATTCCTGGCAATTTTTGTAATCTTTTTTTGTTTACGTATAAGTGAACGGATCATTGGTTTCGATGAATATAGATATTTTACTAAAGATAAAGCGCTTTCGGCAGCACTATCTGCCGTTTTCAATTCCATGGTAGGGTTGGATCTAATTTGATATTATTTTACAATATAATTCTACCGTTAAATCCAGCGTTTTCAGTTGCATGTCGTGTTGGGGTTGGTCAATGAATAAGTTACTATTCTCTCCATTTGCTGGACAGTGATCACTGAGAAAAAATATCTGAATTTAAACCATTCGACCAATCTAGCTTAAAACTTGTACAGTAAATTGAACCCCTCACTTTAGGGGTACATTTTTTTTTTTTTTGAATACCATAGAAAATGGATATTTTAATTTTCTGCCCCCTAGCTCTCCTGGCGTGGCCTGTACGCGTAGTACACATGTACATACACAGTCAGTTAGCCAGATTAGCTCAAAGGCTAAAGAAATCTATGTTGATAGTTTTTGTGACAGTTTTAGTTGATGGTTTCTAACCGTCTAATCATTTAGATTCTAGTTATTGTCACAAATATATTAATTCTGTGACTACTTATTTTCATTATTAATCTTTGGCACGTTTTGTCTTCATCTTATTGTTGCTTTTTATAACAACTTTAATGAAGACTATTCTGGCCCGTCGCCAGAGTGCAGCAAGTAGGGGTGCCATTCATTTAAGTCCGAGAAAGACAAATGCTCAGTGTTGCTAAAAATAAGTACTAAATAAAAAACAATTGAAAAAAAGAAACGTCAAAAAATGGACAAAACACACCAAACAGATACAAAAAATCGTCGGGAACCTAAAATAAAGAAATGGCTGAAATGTTTAAGCACGCCCGCGCGAATTTGACATTTTTTTCGTGCTTCTAAAACAAGAAACACGCTGAATTTAGAGCGAAAAAATTACATAGGTAACACCAGTCATGGCCAAGTGTATGATAGAAAGTTGAGCAATTTCAAGCGCTGGATAAGGGCTGTAAAAATTGTCCAAAATTTGCTTACTAAAATTAATTCATATCATACACATCGGGGGGTCCAGTGATTTCTAGGAGGGGCTCAGGAGTATTACATGAAAAATTTTAAACTTCTAGTGAACTGAGATTATGTAACCGTGAATTTTAATTATATAAGAGTGTTTTGAGATTATCTAAGAATAAATTAGGATAATCTCATCCTGAAGGCTTACTGTAAATGCGATCAAATTCAGAGATTTTCTTTTAAAAAATCAATTTTTTTTACGTAAGTAGTTATAAATTCGTGGAAAACAATGGAAAACGTATTTAATTCATTAAAATAATTGTGATTTAGGAGATTTAGATTTATTTAGATTTTTGCGACCGTTCAGTGCGATTTAAGGGGAAATAAAAACGAAAGATAATTTTCCCCAACGATATTCTGAATTCAAAAAGAAAAAAAGAAATGAAAAAAGGATTTTTCAGCATTATGGGGAGTATCACGCAATAGAATCGATTTTTGCACATTGCCATGCGAAACATTGTCTCACATTTTCTCTCATTGTCGTAGACTGAGGGATCGCGTTAAGTTGCAATAAAAAAGCTACTTAAAAATTGAACCACAATTTTTTTCTTTTATGAATACTTTTTACCTTCATCTTAATTTAGTCGTTGTTTTTTATCGTAACGTTTTGCTTGGGTCGATTTCCCCCCGGCAGTTGGATCGGAAAATGAAAAAAAAAGGTCCTTGGTGGGATTTGAATCAACTCCCCAACAGTAAACACCGTTTAGCCCATTCGGGTGTATGAGTACCATCTAAGACTTGTTCTTTATTATCCGTTCAACGCTATTTACCAACTGCTGGAGGGAAATCGGCGTCAGAAAGAAAATGTTACGATATAGTACAACTAATGAATTAAGATAAAAAGAAGTTATGAAATTTTTTTTTTTAATGATAATAGTTTATGATGCATCATCTTAAGAAAACGAAAAAACGTAAAAACAAGTTAAGATGAAAAATCCTCCCCCATGTCAAATGCATTAATAATCGTTGACAGAACCTGATCTGAAGAAGAATAGATGAAGATGATATTTATGTTATAAGCACGACTATGAAATGCACACACGAACACATTCACCGCTTCACACCTACATACACTAAACGTACATGCACACACTCAAGAACTTACAAATACAGACCCTTTAATGTAAACTCGCACTTACATGAGATGTACACAGGCACACACAGACACACAGTCACAGACACACAGTCACAGACACACACACACACACACACACACACACACACACACACACGATCTCACACATGCATACATTCATTCAAATATGTACTCACGCATATGAGATGTAAACATGCGGCTGTCTATCTCATGTGCGTGTGAGAAAATATTAAAGAGTCTATTTTAGTGTATGAAAGATTGCAGGCGTGTGTTTATCTCGTGTGTCAATAAATATTGAAGAGTTTCCATTTGTGTTTGTGTGTGTGTGTGTGTGTGTGCGTGTGTGTGTGTGTGTGTTTCTGTGTGTGTGTTTTTGTGTATGTATATGTGTGTGTGTGATAAGATTAGGTGTATACCTGTGTACATATCATGTGTGTGTGTCTGAGAGAGTAAATACTGTACCGTCTTCATTCTAGTGTACGTATATCTTTGAAAGTTCGTATGGGTGTTTTAAGTCATTCGCGTAAAGTAGTCTGCCAATGAGTGTGTGCATGTGTACATCTCATGTGCGTGTGTGAGTAGATATTGAAGAGTCTTTTAGCGTGTGTATATGCGTGTAAAAAGTCTGCGTGTTCATCCCCGTTTGTCTATTTGCTTCAGTACACATATTCCTTGATATCAACTGCAAAGACTTAGAAAAAAAACTAATTCCCTATCATTAAACTATCATTTGCCCTTCTCAAACCCGCCACATCTTTCAAGACGAATTACGGGATGAAATAATAGACATCACCCGATAGCCATCTTTTTTTCCCCATATTTCTGTCTTGATCTCACCCTCACTGTATTCTACAACCCCCCTCCCCCCACTCACCACGTGCGGTCATCATCGACCTGAATTGACCCCCTAGACCCGCTGGAAAGGCCAAAGGGAAAATCCAGGTACAATTAACACCCGAATTCAAGCTTGACTTTGTCCTCTCAATTAATAACCCAGTATAAGTTTCCGTCGTTGAAATCTCAGATTTAATTGGTAACTGGTAGCTTGAAGATGCGGGAAGATAAAAGAATAGATCAAATAATTATCGATTCATTATATATATATATATATATATATATATATATATATATACATATATATATATATATATACACATATATATATATATATATACATATATATATATATATACATATATATATATATATATATATATATATATATATGTACATATATATATATATATATATATATATATATATATATATATATATATATATATATATATATATATATATATATATATATATATATATATATATATATATATATATATATATATATATATATATATATATATGATTTTATTTTGGAAGGCTATTTGATATGTATCTTTTGGTCTTGACAGCATAGATAGAATAAGCAGTTAAAGAAAATGAGGCTACTTATCAGTCGTGGGTTCGATTCCAGGAGTAGCCCCATTCTCTTCAACTGTTTAATCTATCTACACTGTTAAAGCCAAATGATACATTGATCGTATAATAACGGGAGATAATTTCGAACAGAGTTTCAAAGTAATATAATGTATTTATGATTATTTATATCGGATAAAATATCAATCTCTTAATATATATATGTGTGTGTGTGTGTATAGATAGACAGATAGAGAGAGAGAAAGCCGGTTAATATAATCACAGATTAGGTTATTACATGATTAATGTTATCAAAGTGGCTTGGGCCCAAGCCTATTATTTAAAATGAATAACGATTTTTACTTTAATTCTTTGTATTTTTTACAACGTAAAGTTGATTATAACAATGAATCTATGATGATAGATCAAAATTTATAACAATGAATTTAAATTGTTCCAATTGCAATAATATGCGCTTTATATTATCTGCTGGTTATTGTTATCTACAAAACACTGTCCCAAAGTGATTAAAATAAGCGTATTTTTCATATTTGTCTCTCTGTATCTGTGTATATTTTTGTGTACGAGACTATCTGCATGTGTACATATAAATTTGCATATGTTATATGAAAAGGATATATGATCCGACAGAGAGATTATGAATTACGTTATATCAGATAGAAACTTTTTTTTTAATTGATCCCCCGTTATTACACGATGAGTTTATCATTTGGCCAAGACATTGTAGGTAGGATAAACAATGAAAGAAAATGCAGGAATCGAACCGGCGACAGATAGGGTAGCCGTTCCAACATATAGTTGCTCTGACCATTGAGCTAAACAGTCACCGGTAACCCAAAGACCAGAATAACTGTTATAGCTCCTTATCCTCATCTTGCTTATTCACGGTCTGTATCTGCTCTATTTCTTTCTTTCAATACAATTACGTTATAAGAAATAGATATGAGAAAAAGCGAAATGATACATTCACCGTGTAATAACGGGAGATCATTTCAAATGAATGTTTCCATTTAATTTCTAATTAAATCTTCATGTGTATATTTTTGTTTACATGAGCGTATATATATATATATATATATATATATATATATATAGAGAGAGAGAGAGAGAGAGAGAGAGAGAGAGAGAGAAAGAGAAATTTATTTCCGTGTATGAGTGGATATTTTTTCCTTTGCTACTCAAAATTCTAACAGGGGTCTTGAATCGAATGTAGTGTGAACATTTGCCGCTACTCAATATCTTGACTTGGGAAAGAAACATCCAAGAGTAAACCCCACCACACACACACATACACATAGAGGGGTGATCAAGACCAAAATTACAATGGTCTGGAGATGGACTTTGAATCCACGCCGGGGCCAATTTGATTTTAAAGCTGATCTCTATGTTTGAATTTTCATGGCCTCGTGCCACTTACCGATATAAATTGATCACATTTTATGCGCCCACGCGTCACTTGATATGTTTACTGATTTTACAAGTACATTAAAGACCTGACGACACCAGAACCGACCGCTGGCCGTTGACACCTGGACAATAGGCGAGGACACATGTGACACACTATATCTTCAATGCTATGCGCCCAGCACGCGACCCAAGGTTGCATTGTGGGTCATCAAGAAGTTATCAAGCTACCTCGGCTATTGCTGCAGGCATCAGGGTGTGCGTCTGACCCTATCCCTATTAATGCAATAGACGGGGTGGTTCGGAGGATGGATGCCCGGACACTAATCTTTGGTTTATTGTTATTGGCTTCCAGACCAGATAGAAAATCAGGGTATAGGAATCGTAGATGATCAAGATTTATTAACGTCTTTTTCTTCTATCAATGACCAATGCACGTCATAATTAACGGAATTACTTCAAAAAATCCTAACACTCAAAAGACTTTCTAGGCGTAGAATGAGCGAACATAAAGATTCACAATATCTCTCTCTCTCTCTCTCTCTCTCTCTCTTTCTCTCACACATACACACATATAGCGCATACACGAACCCACACATACACATATCTATACGTTTATTCTCATATGAATCTATTACATATATATATATACACACATGTTGACAAAGTGAAGATCACACAAAATATACAATAATTAAGACATGTGTATGTGTTTGCGTCAATAAATCTGTCTGCTCATTTTTATCAAACAGTTTATGTCTATCAATCTATCTATCAATTTTTCCATCATATATTTTCATATACACACCACACATACATACACACATTTATATATGTGTGTGTGTGTGTGTGTGTGTGTATGTGTGTGTGTGTCAAAGTACAAATCAGTAATGCACTATCTGATATCCGATATCTGGTTTATTTTAAAAGTGTTCTATGCACAAGCATTTAGTTCCAGTAGAGCTTTAAATATGGTTAAATAATGGATCTGCTACACCAGGAAAGTTTTTTTCCGCCATTTTTGGCTCCTTCGGGCGAATCTTGTTCAAATTATTTGAAGAATCTGAAGAAGCCCAAAAGGACAGTAACATAAACAAGTTTTTGTAGATAATCTATAATTTCTCTCTATCTTCCTCTCTCTCTCTATATATATATGTGTGTGTGTGTATGTGTGTGTGTGTGTGTGTGTGTGTGTGTTTAAGAAATTGATATATTTGGTCGGAGAGAATTGATTACAAAATGCGTTATATTATATAGAAACTCATTTGGAATGATCTCCCGTCTTTACACTGTTAAAATATGTATGTATGCATACTTAAGATTCACTAAACACCATTCTATTGAAAAAAAAGCAGATTAAAACCAATGATATAGAATATAGACATTATAGAATAATAATCACTAATTTGATTGATCTATCTATTCATTCAATCATTTCACCGTCATAATATCATTAATATTATTATAACACGAATTTTAAATACTAGTAATAATACTTAGTTATAGAATTGCTCAATTACTTCATTAAAAAATAAAAAAAATAAGAACATTATATTGTATAAAAATGTTGATTCTTTATAGTACAATTCTATCCAATAGTAATATAGAGTCAACGTTTACTTATTCATTTTTATGTATTTGATATATAAATATACATCATATTTAGTCTAATTAAAAACTGAAACTCAAGACATCATAACATTAACTTTATCTTTAGTGGGGAATTAAATTTTAGCCCTAAGAATTTGAGAATTACATTAGAATGACAATGTTATATTTTTCAAACCAAATTAGGAACGTTGAATAATTTGTTAAGAAGGGGTATGACAACATCATGACGATATCGTTTAATCATTCTTTCTATAAGCGAAATCGAAGCAATAAAATCTATTTGTGTTTGTTTTAAAAACTGCTTCCCAACGGAAATTTAAGAAGTAATTCGATTAAAACTAAAAATAATCACCCACCCTTGATGAATGAACTAAAAAACACGAGTCAGGGGTTTTCTCTCCCTAATCTTAGATAAATATAGCTCTATATCATATTATCAATATATTGAGCACTTTCGATTTAGTAAAAATAATTAAATTTCAAAACAACAAAAAAAAACAACCACCCTACTTTTCTTTCAAATTTTTTTTATCAAAATTATTTTTAGATAAAGGAGTATTTTTATTCATATATATATATATATATATATATATATATATATATATATATATATATATATATATTGATGGAAGAGAGATTTGTTGAAATTGATGATCTTTCAACGAGACACGCATATACTCAAACATTGTAAAGATTGGGCTTCGGAAACTTGCTCCCTCCCTCTCTCTCTCTCTCTCTCTCTCTCTCTCTCTCTATATATATATATATATATATATATATATATATATATATATATATATATATATATATATATTACACACATGCACGTGTAGCGCACATCCGCACAACGCTAACCAACAAACGTTCGTGCGATTAACCTTTAAAGTTTAAAGATCCCTCAAAAGTGACATCCGGTTTGAATAATTATGCCTTGAGAAAGGAAACCCCTATATCAGAAGCCAATTGTCTACATTTCAGAATCTCGATAATTACCCGCTGTAAAACCACCACTAGACATTCATAAACTATTTATCAACATTTTGTTGTTTTTGATATCAACTGACCGAAAAAAATTGCTATTGATTTAGTTTCGAAGATAATTAAAACATTTCGATCCATCCTACGGCCTTCATCGGGTGTAATATATCTAAGGAAATATATCAATCTGTAAATGAATGGTCTCCATTCTGTCTCTACAGGCTATGAATGTCCCCTCTAGGACACATGCCTGGGCGAAGCGTATGGAGATCTTGGGACGCCCTCTCGACCTCGCTGATGTAGATGTAGTCTAGGAACACAGAGATCGATACGTCTGGTATTAACTTGGCTATAAGAGCTATCGAAAGGATGTCAAACCTCCTTAGGGGGTTCCACTCCCTGGTTTGGGGATCAGAGTTGTCCTTCTCCTAAACTGGTTGCCTTCCTAGTACTAGAAAACCCAGCTATTGTCCACGCTCCCCTTATCGCACCCTTCTCTTTTTCTGGTCGTGCACAACAGAAAATGGTGGCAACAGAAGAATAAGTTTAATTAAGCTTTATATTTATTTTTTTTAATTCTTCATTAAAGTTTTGTTTTGTTTTCAAGTTCATTGGTACTTCATGTTTTATGAGGATTCCAAAGGATACTTCATTAATATCAGATTGGTAGATGTTTAGGGAGAATCCTTAAAATAACTTGGTACAGTGGAAGCTACTTCTTGCGATCGCTTCGGAATAGGGTCGTCCAGATAACTGGTTGCTAACATTGAACGTGAAAATTGAATAAACTTACATTTATGAATCCATTATTGTGAACAAGCTAACACTTTTAAAATTGAAATCGTTTTGTTTTTGTTTTTTCTTAATTTTTAAATAATTGTAAATAAATGTTTGGGGACCGACTTATTTTGATAGCTATAACCGTTTGATGAAATCATCCAGGTTCATCATAAACGGTTTCTTTTGTAGATAAATGAGTAAATAAACCAAACGAAAGAAAGAAAACAGATAAGATCAACAAATATTTCCCGAGTCCCAAATGTCTGCGTTCGGGAGGATTTAATACTTTCCTTGCCCCCCCCCCCTGCTCGGGGCTAAAATTTCGCGGTAAACCATAATCTTCCTATCATACCACGGGAATATGAACTCGATTCATAAATCAAAGCAAGAAGACAAATATCTGGTGAATCGGTCTTTTCATAAATAAGACTAACCAGTGGTCACCAGTTTTCCACGGTCTGAGCAGCACGTGGCCGACTCTTGTCCACTGGTCGGGATAAATCACGTCTACGGTGTGAAAGAATAGCCACGTGTGGCTGAAGTGCGAAAGGCGTGGCCAGTTAGTTGTTCATTGGGGACGGACAAACCTGGAGCGATCACCCGTTAGTAACGCCGTGGTCAACCCTGTGTCCAGAATCAACGCTGAGGTACACGTGCGACGAACAAGACGCAGGGTACCCACGGTTATTAGATAAATAGATAGATACGAAAAGGCAACGATTGATCGCCATGAACAGACAAGGCTAGATTTATCGACAAAATAGATTTTGCGACCACAATGATGTATCGAGATGGACACGTGGCCAATCAATCCTTCCTAATTACATGTCTACCTGGGAAATTCGGACCTACACTTGGTCCGATCCGACCAAGCGGCCATGTACGGCAAGGACTGGCCTCTTGCAATTCCTGTCATCCTTTTACGAACTGGTCCCGCTCAGGACCTCTCTATCTCGCCAGCTAACATCATTTCACAGTTTTGAATTATAAATATAATGTTGGCGCAAAAATGTTGGTGCTTCTTCGTCACCAAATTTAAAGCGGTTTGTTTCCGCTTGGAATATAAGTTATTGATCGAAATAAGAACCTTCATAATCTACACATTTTTTCCAACTAAAAACGAGTCCATTTATTCTGGAAGTCTAGAATTCTAAGGTGCTGGAACCAATGAATTCTTAGCCGGTGTTTTGAGCTGCTGCTTGGTTATCTGAGACCTTCCCTTGCAGGAAGTGATCGAAATGCTTGGAAGGGTGATACTCAGTCAGAGAAAGGTCTGGGAAGTAAGTTGGATGAGGTAGAATTTTGTAGAAGTTTGTACAATTCCTACAACGCGATATATATGGGGCTATTTTGCTTCTCCTACTTGGTAAAAATGTCGAACTTCAATTAAATGGTCAACGTTTAATTCCTTTGCAACCGGCCGAGTGGTCCGTTTAATTAAAATTTAATTAGAAGCAGTCAATCACAGGGTCTATGCTTTCTTATCTGTTTCGAAATTTTTGGAACCAATTTTGAGCTATACGTTCATTGGCGGACCCCTGGTACAATTCTTGCGAGCAGTTTCCGCCGCTTTACGTGTCATTTTGAACTCATAAAACGGTATTGCTCGATTTTGCTTTTTCCCCTTCTTTGATTTGACGGCCTCAAATAAACCAGAATAAATAGTGAAAAAAAAACTCTCAGCTTAAATAAAGCGATATTCACATTTTAAAATGGTATATTCCAGGAACATAGTCAAATGATACTTCATTTTCCAAAGGTTTAAATTTACAAAAACCACATCATTTTTACACCAACCTTAGAGTCAATCGGAAGTAGCTTGCTTCTCTAACAACGAAATTTGTTGTTTATTTTACTCATGCATACTTAGAAAAATGGGATTTAAAAAATCAAATGAAATATCTTCACTTTTAAAGACACGAGGTGAGATGACATAACAACGTTATAGTTTCCATAGATACACATTCAACCTGAAATATAGACATATATATATATATATTGAGGGAGAGAGAGATACGTTAACGAAAATTAATTTCAAATTTAGAAAAAAAAGATACATATTGATTTTAGGTTATCAGAATGAAATATCATTTATGACAATGGAGTATGATAATGAATATAAATTGTTCCTATTCTTATAGCATTTGCTTTTTGTTATCATGTGGTCATTTTTATCGAAAAGGTCCTGTCTCAAAGCGATTATAATGACGTGTATATATATATATACATATACTCATATATATATACATACACACACAAATATATGTATGATTTTATGATATACATACATAATGATTTTATTCTCAATATATATATATATGTGTGTGTGTGTGTGTGTGTGTGTGTGTGTGTATACTGTGTGTTTTTTGTGAGTGTGAATAGGCAGATAAGTAAATTTTAGAAAAAAATTTTTCCAAGTGCTCACTCATCTACTCTACTCTCAGATATCATGACATACCAGTGACCTGACATATTGAGCAGATATCTGGCGATGCACCAAAGCTCTGGAAAAAGTAGATCCATTTTCTAAAGGCATTATTCTGGTTTCAACATAAACAACCCCAGTTGGAATGCGAACTCACTGAAAAAAAAAAAACTCACGAAAACAGAAGTAGAAAATTGACTTCCAACGAAACTTGAACTCACATCCGACATCTTGGGAGCTCGAACTCTCATGAACAACATTCAAATTTCTATACAACAATCAATAAAGCTAGAAGATAATTTGGAATCTTTTGGGGTTTATGAAACAACTATTTTTACAATATGACATCATTAGTTCTATGTGTCAGCCGGTCATATGATTCCTATTGCATCGTCCGACTTTAGAACAAGGTTTGTTTACTTTTATACTTCCAGGTCAAAATTCCTTTCCAATATTGTTTATAATTGGAACCCTACATATTCCTGATTCGAAGGGCAACTAATCTGAACAATATCAGGCTAAGATTTTCATTTTTCGTTTCCATTAAATACGCTGTATAATTTTCAGTTATACGCACTATACTTTTTAATCTAATTATTTCAAGATTACCTAATCAATTAAAAATCGTTTTCCCTTTTGCTGCTCTATCTATCTATCTATTTATCTATCCTTCCATTCTTTAACCCCTCGTAAGGGATACTATGGTACATTATCTGTATATGTAAGCCGTGACAACTAGCTAAATATCACGATTCAACTATTACTAAAAGCATACATCGGCAGTTAACACGGAGATATTGAGAAACATTCTTTCAAATAAAGTCGTACAAGTCTATGCAAAAATCAATCAGCATTTAATAGAATTAAAAAATGTACCTATATACTGAGGCACGTCTGAAGCTATAAAATTAGATTCATTTTTTTTTGAATACTGTTCATGTAGCCTCTGATACAGATAGATAGATAGATATATAGATTGACAGATAGATAGATAGATACATACATACATACATACTGAGATAGATAGATACATACATACATAGATAGATAGATAGATTTGAAAACATATTTTTACAGTACTTAGACGAGTGACATCTTGGGAATACCAGATGTCATAAGCGAAAATAGTAAAGTGTAACAAATGAATCAAAACTTTCATTACATACGTAGTGGAGACACAACAAATACTGAAATGTTTAAGAAGTAGATGCCAAAATTGCACCCGATATGGCGTTGCTCACTTTACTATTTTCGCTTATGACATCTGGTATTCCCAAGATGTCACTCGTCTAAGTACTGTAAAAATATGTTCTTCAAATCTATCTATCTATCTATCTATGTATCTATGTATCTATCTATCTCAGTATGTATGTATGTATCTATCTATCTATCTTTCAATCTATATATCTATCTATCTATCTCAGTGTCAGTGTGTCCATATCTATCTATCTATCTATCTATCTATCTATCTATGTCTTGTGCACCAATCAATTTTCACCCTCGTTCGACAGTTTTCACGTGGATATTCGACCCCTTGTACGAGGCACGTGTTCCTCAGAGTAGATATTGGACACACTTTTGACTACGCCTTTACTAACAGAAGATCCAAGCGGTTTTGGTCGTCCCAAGTGAATGACTGGCCACGCCTCTCCCACTTCAGTCACACGGGGCTCTTCGTGTTCAGCGCACATGATATATGTCCCGAGCAGAGGAGAAAAGACGGTCGCGTGCTGCTCGGACTGTGAAAACTGGTGACCAATGGTTAGTCTTACTTGTAAAGACCGATTCATCAGATATCAACCTTCGCCTTTATTTTTCATTTGCATTCATATTCCCGTGCTACGATATGATGCTTGTGGTGTACCGCGAAATCGTATCCCGGAGGTCAAACAGAGTATCAAATTTTCCGGGGGCGGACACGTGGGACTTGTGGTCAGGCTAATAGGTGTTACTTTTATTTGTTCAATTTCTTTCGTTTGGTTGGTTTATGTACAAGTTAGTACATGATAGAAACTCATGGATATATTTCAATTCCTACGAGATATTTTTCAAAAGAAGAAACTGGATACACATACACACATACAAACAAACACTCCCATACACACGCACACATACACAAACGCGCGCGCACACACACACACACACATACATATATATATATATATATATATATATATATATATATATATATATACATATATATATATATATATATATATATATATATATATATATATATATATATATATAGCAATACTTTGAATAGTTCGGTTTTGATGGTTGCGAGTTTCGCTGCTGTGTATCTAAGGTATTGCTGTACAAATTGATGTAACAACGTATAAATTAAAAAAACACATAAAATCATGATAAGATTTTGAGCAGAGCAGTTTTGAACAAATTTACCACACTAATCAAGAATTAGTTACTAATTTTCTGTTACTGAGTTCCATTCTTACCATACTCCGTTATCTGTTGGTCTTTTTATGTTATATATATATATATATATATATATATATATGTAGTAAAATGTGGATTCACTACACAGGCGCCTGATGAGGCCCAGAGAGGACAGAAACATGAGTTAGTTTATGTAGCGAATCCACGATCTACTATTTATTTTCAGCTCTACTCTAAAACAAATTAACTTCATGAGTAAAATGTTGAATGTATCGAGCACTCTATGAAATAAATCCATTGCATTTCAGAAGTGGCTTTATATTATTGATATATTATTATTATTATTATTATTATTATTATTATTATTATTATTATTATCATATGTTATACTGCTAGCCTGATTTGTACCACATGTACTATACATAAGTATGTATATATATATATATATATACATATATATATATATATATATATATATATATATTGTCATCCACAGACAGCTGTTTCGATGTATAATATCTCTTCAGTCTGACTATAGACTTTCCATTATCCCGTCCAGCACCGCTGGATTTAAGCGATATATTTGTTACATAGATATCCCTCATCCACCAGTGCTCCGTTCCTGTGGAAGAGCATTGCATATAATACAATAAAGTACGAAACAAATTATTGGGAATATCGTATTTTCATACAAACATGTTCGTCGTTGTTATTGCTTGCGCACTCAATCAACTGTAGTGCATCGTTTTCACAAGACAGGGGAAATTCTAAAGTTAAAAATTTAGACCCATGACAGCCTTCAACATATCAACCTAAATATAATCTGCTGGAAAAAATAGTTTTTCGTGTTTGGTGGGATTCGGTGGAAATTATTCTTTGTGATTTGCTCAGACCTAGACCATTGCTAGAGTGAGTAAGTGGAACGTTTGAATGACACGTTGGATCAGAAATTTTTTTTTTTTTCTGGGAAGTCAACTGGTAGTTTTATTGCAAAACAACTTCCGGTATTGTGTTGTAGATGCACCGCGGGAAACAACGATGAAATTGAGAAAGAAAGTTTTTCCACATTCTTAAGACCTTTCCCTCCTTAACTCGTCTCGCTCCTTGCAGAATTCTTAGTCTGGTCAGCAATTCCAACAATTTCAAGATATCGAAAAATTCATCGAGGAATCTATTAGGATCGAACCTAGAATCGTTCTTTTATGATTGAACTAGCAGAATGCCCGGGGTTACTTAAGCTGAAAAGTAGCTATGAATAACCCTAGAATTGTTGTTGATGGTGGCATATGCAGCAATGTAAAATCCTGTTTGATTCTCCATTTACAGCAGTCTGGTGTCTGTTGCATTGTTCAAGTTATTGCATTTTAGAATTATCTTTATTCATTACATCTGGCTACAATGCTACGTCAGGGGTGGGGAACATGAAGATACACGCACAAACTTTCTCAAGTGAACAGTTGATAGAGAATTCAGGGATAATTATTAGATGACTGAATAATGATGCTATGAATCAATATAAATGGGAGATTTTGTTTTAAAATGCTGGAGACTTTGGTGTCGACCTTATAAAATATTCGAATTACGACTTGGTGGCTGATTACTCAACTGCAGAGATGCGCTGTATAATTCTCACTGGTCTACAATATAAGCAAAATGCGAAATATAAAATAAAGAATTCAAATTTTGCGACGACCCCTCCTACACACACACACACACACACACACACACACACAGAGTTGTCGGACGGGTAATATCTGGGGTATAAATGTTCAGATTTATGTTTGCGATGTCGAGGAAAGAATGTCTTGATTATCTTTTGAATGAAATCATAGGGAAATTCATTTTGGTTGACTTGATGATAACAACAAATGACAAATGTTGATAAATAGTGTGTGGATGAATGGTTTTACGGCGGGTAATCATCAAGATGTTATAAATGTACAGAATTGGTCACTAAATAAGGGGTTTCCTTCCTGAAGTCACAAGGAAAACGACACTGTATCACTTTAGGAGGTCTTCCAGAGTCTTCCGGAAAACCCTCAGAATTTTCTGAATTTTTTTTTTTTTTTCACTTATACACACGACAACATTCACTTCTCCTTCAGGGGGCTAGAGGCCCATAAAAATGAATTCCTCTTATCATTACCTGGGAAAATATTTTGAACTGAGGTAATAAATCTATATTTCCATGGACTTATCTTTTATGAGTCAAAATCATGATGGTACAAAAATTATACGTGAAGTGAATTATTAAATGAATTAAAGGGGACAGTAAAGTCACAAAGGAAAAAATATTTTTTCCCTAAAAGATTTGTTGATAGTTCTATAATATTTTCAAATTTTGGAAGACCCTCAGGAGAATTGGCTGGATTTATCCCTACTTTAAAGGGATCTTTAAACTTTAAACTACGTGTTAGATTTATCACTTGCTAAGTTGTATCACAGAATTCCCACGGGACTGGCATACGCGATAGGAATATAAGCCAAATAAAGAAAGATTTAAAACGACGACCTGCCAAAGTTGATTGAGCGGTCAACTTTTGATGACTTTCTTTGTGACCCTTTGACCCCCTCAGTTTATGGACAAAGGAAATGACCGCACGTCTTTAGGGTAGCGACTGATGACCAAACGATGGTTGTAAATACTGTCAACAATCACTGTCCTTCTCAAGCGGTCACGTCTCCGTCACAGTGACGGATTTTATCTGTGGCAATTGTAGCACGTGGCTGAAGAGAAAGAGGGGTGGGGGAGAGGGAGGAAGAAAAGAACAATGTTGGTATTAGTTAACTGAGGGACATTCAAGTGTACCTCGTCCCCCAAATACACCCGTTCTCAGGGTGGGAAAGCACGAAACCCGAGGGTACAAATACGCTTTTAGACGGACACGCGTGACTACTTCTCAAAACAGACGATGCTGAAGCGTGTGTTGTGGCATTTCAATGGTTCTCAAAACATCTCTCTATCTATCTATCAATCTATCTATCTATCTACCTATTTATCTATCTATCTCAGTCTGTTCATATCTGTCTATCTAATTATTTTTCTCCGATTATGTTAATTGTCTATCGCAATTACTTTCGTTCATTCTACCAATCGATCTCAGTGTGTTACTATCTATCTATCTATCAATCTATCTATCTAATTCTGTTATCTATCTATCTATCTACCTATCTATCTATCTATCACAGCAAACTGAGATAGACGGCTATCTATAGACCAAGGGAGATAAATAGTGATTTATAGATATGAATACATTGACAGATAGATACGAATAGACTGAGACAGATGGATAAACAAATAAATATTTTGAAAGATACGTTGGTTACCGACTTATTTGCATAAGCAATTTCTTTTAATATCGTTTGTAAATTTCAACAAAAAAAAAGAAACTTTGTAGAAAAGTTGCTTCATTCCAGACCAGATAAGGTTGAGAATTGACTTCTTAAATTTTTTTGATAAATTTCTTTTTCATTTCTAATAATTCTTTTAACAAATATTTTATGAGCATTTTAAAAGTCAATTACAGAATAAAGTTGCACATTGTGATCACTTTCAGTCTGCGTTATTTAGATAACAATAACTGGTTGGTAGTATCGAGCAAAGGATATGTAATGGAGGCCCTTTATTCTGGTCATTTTTAGAGAGGGTAAGTTACGTATCATTAACCGACTGATGATATTAAACAAGGGATGTAAAAATTTAAAATAATCACATTCATTATTTCAAATTTACATTATTTGTTACGTTATTGAATTAATCGCTATAAACACTTTCACTTCATAAAAATATTCGATCACAGTAATCGAATATTCTTTAATGATTTTTAAATTTTGAAAAGCCTGATTTTGATAACAATAACCGTTTTCTAATATTATTTATCATTACAGTAAACAGCTTCCTCTGTATTTACTAAGTCTATGCTATTCTGGCATAAGGCCCCAAAAGCGGAGCACCCATTGATGACTGAACTCATTATTTTTGCTCAACAGCATGAGCTCACTTCAGATTATTAACGTTGGGGATGTAAAGAGATCTACGGAAACTTAAGCAGTTTAGATATTCAGTTTGAGATAAGAACACAATAGTGGAGTCCCCACAGAGGATTGAACTCCCAAAAGTTGTGGCGGTTGTGTGGCTTGCTTACCCCAAAGCATTCTTCTGAGCCAAGTTTTGTCCTACATTAGATCCAGTGAGAATAGAACTCATGACATTGGCTGAGTCAGTAGTTGAGTCTAATCATAGCTCTATGGTGATGAGCCCTAATATTTAGTCTGGCATGAGGCCACAAATATGAGGCATCCAGCAAAGGTCATACTTATTACGATGATAATCTACGAGACTGTCTTGTTAATCATTCCTCTGTGGCAAAGCAATGAACAAAAGTGTTTTTATAACAAAATAAATCG
This sequence comes from Thysanoteuthis rhombus, assembly GCA_963457665.1. NCBI lineage: Eukaryota > Metazoa > Mollusca > Cephalopoda > Oegopsida > Thysanoteuthidae > Thysanoteuthis > Thysanoteuthis major. The sequence continues at coordinate 48,596,346 of OY735229.1, forward strand.
AGATAAAGTACTGATGCTCTCAGACACAATTCAAAGCTATGGTAGATTCAGGTTTTCCTTAAAAGTGAAGTAACGTAAAGCGGACTTCCGTATAACTTGGGATGCCAGAATTGTTTGAATACGTTACGTGCATTTTATGTCGATAATGTTTTAGTTCTAAACTTTGATTGTCATTACAATTATTGGTGACGTTATCGAATCAACATAGCCCCACCAATACTCTGCTCGACCAATCATCCAAATGGGCCACAGATTCTTCTGTCTTATTTCGTCTGTATGCGTGTGTCCCCGGGTACTCCATGTTACATTTTGGGGACAACTACTTTGAAATTTTACATGAGTATACCATGAAGCACCATCTAAAAACGCTTTGTTCCGTGTTTTTTTTTTTTGGGGGGGGGGATTGTTGTGCACCTTTTTTGAAATAATTTCAAATGACAATATCTATCTTTTTGCCAATTTTAGATCATCTTTAAGATAATTAGTTCTGGTACATGCGCAGGCTTTGGGGATTCAATTATGCGACGTATGGATATTACAGTTATTATTGTTATTCATCTTTTGTCTAGTTTTCCCCATTTTCTTCGTTATTGTATTTTCTAACACATAGTTTTTCTTCTTCTTCTTCTTCTTCTTCTTCTTCTTCTTCTTCTTCTTCTTATTCTTATTCTTATTCTTATTCTTCTTGCTATAAACACTTTCACTTCATAAAAATATTCGATCACAGTAATCGAATATATTTTAATGATTCTTTTTCTTCTTCTTCTTTAATCCAGCTTTTCAATTTTTCTATTCTTTGATAATCTAGCTTTATCTTTTCTTCTTTTACTTTTCTTTTCCGACATCTTCTTCTTTTTCCTTCTCTCATTCATAATCTCTCTTCCTTCTTCCTCTTTTTCTTCTTCTTTTTCTTTTTCTTCTTCTTTTCCTTCTTCCTCTTCTTCTTCTTCTTCTTCTTCTTCTAATCTCGCTCTTCCTTTTTTAATCTAATTCATTTTCTTCTTATAGTCTCTCCCTCCTTCTCCTCCTCCTCCTCTTCGCCCCCTTCTTTTCCTCTCTCCCCTCCTCTCCTTCCTCTCCGCATGTAATAATGTCAACGAACAGAGATATTTTTCCAAGAACGGGGGAAGGAGAGGAGAGTAAGGGGGGTCGGGATCGTAGTGGGGATGGGGGGTTAGTAAATATTTTCGTGTTTCGTATGTTTATTCGATAATGTTTTCACTGGGTTTTATTCCTTTTATTTCTTTCTGTCTTCCATCTTGGTAAAGTGATGATCTCTGGCCGCTCCATTGATTCCACCAAGCAATGACGTGGTCAGTCGTTAAGGCTGGAAGCGAAAAATCGTGCAGACGACGAGAGGCCGAGTTCAGCCGAGCGGAGAAAAATGGAAAAGGTCAATTTGGCGGTAATTCCTTCTCCTTTTGATCCCCTTCTTTAAACGGATGGGGAGGTGGTGTGGAAACGTCGGTGTTTGGTGGCTTGGGTTTGGCTGGCAGACGGTTGGTAGGTAGTAGCATGGGTGATCGTCAGGAGGGCGGGGATCCGGGAGGGAGGAATGAAGAAGGGAAAGAAGGAAGGAAGGAAGAAAGAAAGAAAGAAAGAAAGAAAGAAAGAAAGAAAGAAAGAAAGAAGATAGAATTGAAGAAAGAAGGCCGAAAGAAACACAAGAGAAATAATAACGGAATGAAAGAAAGAGAATTAAAAAGAGAGAAAAAAAATGAAAAATATTAATGTAATGCTAAAAGAAAGGAAATTGAGAAAATGAGAAAAATGTGGAAAAAAAAACAAAAGTGAGGACGAACAAATAGAACAAAGAAGAAGAAAAGAAAGAAACAACGGTAGAGAGAAAGAAAGAAAAACATGAAACCAACGGAGAAAAAAAGAGAGAGAGAGAGGGGGGAGAATAAGACATTCTAAAAAGAACGAAAGAAAGAGTGAAATATAAAAAAAATGTGAAAACCAGCGGAGAAAGAAAGGAAGCAAGGACGAAGAGAGAAAAGAACTTCTAAAACAGATATGAAAAAAAATATGAAAGAAAGAATGAATGGAAGAAAGAAAAAAGAAAGAAACGTGAGAACAAACGAACAATGAAATTGAAGGAGAAAAGTTCTGTAATCAAGTATTGCAATTATTTTACAGCTTGCTTGGACTAGTAACCTCTTCCTTGTTGTTTAGATGCTTGTATTGTTAAAACACCAGTGATTATGTATTGCAATGTTTCTATGGTCTATTTAGATATCAGATCTCATATTTATTTTAATCATAACATTAAGGCAGCTTTCCTCTTCGACCTTTTATAAATTGCGTTATATAAAAACTGTCAACATTCGAGAATCTAAAACATTCGTATTTCTCTGGAAATTCGAAAATTGTTAATTGTAAATTACCAATTTCCATTTTCTTAACCACCTTGAATAAGTAAACGCTATTTTATAGCGTATGACATCGGATGAAAGATAAGTGAACAAGGATATAACTGTACGTTGGGTATGAACACGTATCTAATCGTGTGAATACGGGCACGGATGTTTGAAGATTTGTGCAGAGTTGACAGACAGGCATATTGTCAGACGGAAATGGAAATGAACACGTTTAGATAGATAGATAGCTAGATAGATAGATATATAAAACAGATTGAGATAGATAAATATGTGTGAATAAATTTATAAAAGATACTTACTTTCGGGTTGCAGGATCCCTACAGAGTTTTTTCTTTTGTACGTGCCTTGTAATTATTACAACTAATAATGATACTTACGAAGGATAAAAAAAATCGATTTTATTGTAATGAAAGTTTGTGACATTTGTAAGAGGGACTTTTGGAGAGAATTCTGATATGAAAATCATTTCTTTTCATTGTTTTAAACTAGAGATAGACTGACATGCAGAATATTAGGTCGATAGGCCTTGTAGTTCATACAGAGAAGAGGCACGGACAAACGAACAAAGGGTTCAAATATTAGTACATCTGTGTAGATAGATAGATAGATAGATAGATAACGGGAGATCATTTCAAACAGGGTTTCAAAATAATATAACACAATTCCTAATCATTCTGTCGGATCATTTGTCCATTTCTTAATAACATAATTGTCCGCATTGAAAGAAACAAGCAGAATAGATATAGACTGTGAATAAACAAATGAGAATTTGGAGTTGAAACAGTTATTCAGGCCATTGCATTACCGGCGGCTGTTTAGCTCAATGGTAAGAGCAACGCTACGTTGAAGCGGGTACCATATCGGTCGCAGATTGGATTCTTGCAACAGTCCCATTTTCTTTAATTGTTTGTTCTATTTATAATGTTTGGGCCAAATGATACATTCACTGTACAATAACAGGAGATCATTTCAAATTGAGTTTCAATATAACATAATGCAATTTATGATCATTCTGTTGGATCATATATCCATTTCTTAAATATATATATATATATATATATATATATATATATATATATATATTAAGCTATATATATATATATATATATATATATATATATTAAGCTCTACCCCATATATATATATTAAGCTCTACCCCATATATATATATATTAAGCTCTACCCCAAATCAACTTGATATTTAAAGTTGAATGTATCGAGCACTTTATCAAATGAAATATTATATCCCTGATTTGTATTGTGTTATATATATATATATATATATATATATATATATATATATATATATATGTATATATCATTAAGTAATGGATAGATAATGTGACAGGAATAATTATCGCATTTACAATATATATATACATGATTTATGAATTGCGTTATACTACATAGCAACTTTTTTTAAATGATCTCTGTTGTTTCACGGTTAATATATAACTCATTTCGCACAGCATAAATGAAATAAACAATCAAAGAAATGGGGCTGCTGCAAGAATCAAACCTGCCACCGTTGCGATTACCATTGAGCCGAAAATGTGACCAGGAACGAAGATGCACACACACACACACACACACACATACACACTCACAAACACAGACGAAGCAGAAAAGAATCTGTAGTCCAATTGGCTGGTGGGTCCAGCCATTTCTGTGGCTTGGGTGATTAGATAAATTGAACTAAAACTGCCTTTCTTGAAAATAGACATTTGAAAAAATGGGGTTTATCTGATTTACTCACTACCATTCTGCCCATTGTGTGAGAACCCTGCTCATATATACAGTGTAGTAGGAAAACACGAAAATATCCAGCAGGTTGAGCCCAATCCTGTCCAACGGTAAATGCCCAGAATGCACTAGCGGAAACGGAAGTAATGTTTCGCAGTTGCCCACATTTTTGTGGAGACCTTAGCCATATGGGCATACCGCCCAAAAACGGTCGTATGAGATCAAAGCCGCGATTCAATTGGCCCGGATAACTCTACGCACTATGGCCGGCTTCTTTCCAATCCCAATTGGACATGGACCGTCACAGGAAGGCAATGAGCTGCAGAAACTAACCGTGGGTTCATGCCTACAACGGGAAAGAAGAGTTCGATTCATTTTTTTGGAACGGGTTTCAGAAATATTGGCGAAAAATCACCAGAGTTTCCTGCATGGAAAAAATAGTGTTGGCTGATTATATATAGACTCTCATTTCCCGATAGCGTGGGATGATAGACTGACCTAGAACCTCAAAGGGGTTTAATGTGAATATATATGTATATATATATATATATATATATATTTATATATATATATATATATATATATATATATATATATATATATATATATATATATATATATATATATAAGTGTGTGAAAGACAGAGAGAGAGAGAGATGGAGAGAGAACGCAGGCACGTTTGTGAATGCATCCACCACAATTTAGATTTCTTCCTTTCAAAGTTTGAAGACCTCAAGACTAATTTTGGAGAAAAAATGCAGTGATATTAAAGAATTCACTTAAACCTAATTTAAGGTTTTTTGGGCAATTTCTCTGCCAACCCCTAAAATTGATATTCTGACTCTTCTTGCCAAAATGTTCTTGCCAGGCAAATAAATGCAACAGATCTAGGCTTATATTCAGAGCTCTATCTATCTATCTATCTATCTATCTATCTCTCTCTCTCTCACTATATATATATATATATATATATATATATATATATACATTGATATTAATATTGATATCGATGATACTACTTTATCTGAAACAATTAATTCCAATAATAAATCAAATAAATAATACTCAGTGTATTGGAAAATCAATACAGAGCAAATTCAAATACTTACAGAAGATTAGAGAGAAATACTCCGCGCGTGTTTCGTTGCTGGTATATATGTTACAAACATTTGCTGATAAAAATATTTTGTTTTTAATATCTTGAGAATCGATCCCGTGGCCTACATGAAACTTTGGAAACAATCTGAGGCGGCCTTACTGCACATACGTGAATAGACACTCTTCTGTAAAGTGATTCAATCGGCAGAGAGACGCCAATGAGTGACCATCACCTTCACAGAGACCAAGCCTTCCCATAATTTCCGTCTTGTGCTGGACAAACATCACATCATCCTGGTATCTCAATCCCCTGAAATCAAAATTTAGCTCTTTGAAACTTCTGGTTTTACCCAAAAAGATTTCAGATCGTAAATGAGATTAACTAGAACGCAACCAGACAGCTGATGGCGATCCCAAATAAGGACTTGGAAAATGGAAGGGCCTGAGGGGGTTTATTTTGAAGAAGACTAAGGGTGTCATTGCCCTAGGTTGGCTGTTTTCCATTAACATGGCTTGATACCTTTTGAAGAGATCGGTTCCTTTATGCTAAACAGAATTCTCGCTTTTTCTGCCTCTCTCCTCTGGTTGCGTCAGACTCTTTTGTATTGTATTTATAATAAATACAAATTATAAAAATGCATTTTTGTGAGTCTGCAAGAAGGATTTTCGTAGATATTTAAGATTTGTAAGTTTGACTCAATCGATTACTGAGCCAGCTACCACGAACTTGGTTCTATATTTTGGTTTAGGATTAATGCAACAAAGATTTAAGAGTTTACTCCCCTGAATTCGGTGAGGATTGTTTTTGTTCTTGCTATGGTAGAAAAACAAAACCAACTCCAGACTTGAAAATTAGGGGGGGGGGATCGTTTTTGTTCTTGTTCTGTTAGAAAAACAAAATCAACCTAAGGCTCGATCTGTAGATTGACAAAAACTTTCAAAATGGATTCGTTGGAGTGAGACTTTTTATGTTGAATGTAGAAATTCTAATACATCATAAAGAACGAGTAAGGAATGCGTATCTACAAACAAGGAAGAAGTCAAATGGAGAACAATACTGCGCCAATCTTCTTGATAAGGAAGGTTCATCTGAATGCCTGCCACGAAGATTTGAAGATTTGGTATTCACTTGGGCTTTAACACTCACCGGTAAGAAATACTTGCAGATAGAATCCTCAAAACAGAACAAGGTAAGTGATATTTACTTAGCTTCGTACGACAGAGGCGCTAATGAGAGTAAAAGAGAGTAAGAAGATTATGTTGCACCAGACTTTCAAGAGACCTGATTGGCTTAAAAATCAGCATTCGAAATATTTGTTTTTACCTTTGTTGAAGTAAATAATTATCAATGGAATATATCTATGTATTAAGTACAATAACATGAAAACTATTATTATTATTATTATTATTATTATTATTATTATTATTGTTATCGCTACTACTACTACTACTACTACTACTACTACTTTTGCCTGTATTTCTATGGTCTAGTACTACTAAGGCTTAAATTTAAGTTTTCTGGCTTGTAAGGGAGTAGTAATATATGAAGGACAGCCATAGTGAATGCTGAGCCCTTTTTGTTACTATTCAAACATAAGAATCCCTTTCTCTTTTAAGCTTGTTCATCAAGTTGTAAGGGTGGGAGAAGAGAGGGAAGAGAATGTGTTGGGCACCACCCTTCCGTGCATTTGCATTCATCAACCGTTTAACCAAGTCTGGTGCATGGACTAAACAATGGAGCCTTCAGGGAGGATCGAACTCACAAACAATGATTCGTATTACTAACCTTCTAACCGTCACTCAGTAACAGGCGTCCGTCGGTACGTATACTTACAAATCTGACATTAATAAATACTTTCACGTTTGCAATTCCTTCTACGTATAAACATGTTTTCCCAACGCAAACATTCTCACGCAAAACTCGTACACAAATCCACTTAAGCGTAATTTATACACACGCATATTTTTCCATGTCGTGTATTTATTAATATCTTATGTTTTTTTTGTTTTTTTTTTTTGGCTTTGTTATTTTTGCCGGTTGTTTTTCGCGCCAAAAAGGTCAGGGCACCCACCAATGAGGCTCCTTCGCTTAAAACGCTTCTGATGTAAGGCTCTTTAAAAAGTCACATTTGTACTCTAACAGCCTCCGGCCTTAGGGTCCGACCGGGCAACACACGGAACAAGAGTTTGGGTCTGAAGGTCAAGAACTCAGAGGAGTGGACAGGCCATGGGATGGGAAAGTGGTAGGAGTACGAAGCAGGACGTTGTTTGATGGGGTTTTATGTGGAACTGTAATAAACAGGGGAAGGTGATAGATGTGCGAGGTGTTCAAATGTCATCGAAATTCTTTCTTTCGTTATTTCGGAGACGGATCGATATTTCGAACTTATGGAACGTATTCGATAGACGAACGATTGGGTGACATTTTTGCTTAACCTTTCTGCCCAGATATTAGGATGCTACACCTGCCTGGATCTTCAGTTTGAAGTGATCTAAAGTGTTGGTTATCGTACGCATGCGCAAACAAATGTTTTTTTGTGTTGTTTTTTGTTTTTTTCCCTTTCCTTTAACTGTTTTGTTTTTTCTATCCTGCTTTCTTTTGAAACTTCTTTCTTTTATTACGTTCTCTAACGTTTTCTCTCCCCCCTTTTCTCTCACGTAATCTATTCTAAATAACTTTAACATGTCACCCACCCAAGAGTCTCTCTCTCTATCTCTACCAAACTCTCGCTCGTTCAGAGTAGAGAAGTAGGAAGGGGTCTTACGCATTTTTCGACTTCATTCTCCTCCCCTTCTTTTTCTACTTCTTTGCTTTTATCTTTTGCAACGTTTGCGTGTTCTTTCTCTACATATCTTTTTGCCCCTTCTATATATATATATATATATATATATATATATATATATATATATATATATATTCTGTTCCTAAAATGGTATCTCAACAGCAGAATAATGTAACACGTTACTGAGACTTCTATAAAAATGCGATATATATATATATATATATATATATATATATATATATATATATATATATATATATATATATATATATATATTCTCCAGCTTTCTGTCGTTGTTGTTAACCTACCGGGTAATTCGAACCTGACTATCTATTCTATCCACGAGGACAGATTGTTCTCAGTCTGCCGTCCATGATAAAACATATTCCAGATTGTTTCCTAATATGACGGACACCTGAAGATGGCTGGGGTGCAGTGTAACCATAATAACGAAGATGAAGACACTCGTCCAAGTGAATCAGAGAATGATTTTTAAAAAACGATTGAATCAGAATGATACGACATGGGAACAGATTATGTAATTTTTCTCATAATTCAAGCGAAATAGAGATATATATATGAATTCGCCATCACAGTCAATAATTGAACGACTGTATCGTCAAAATTTGAAGTCATGTATAAAAAAAGGAAAAAAAACTCAATCGGAAAATGAATATGGTCAGAATAAATCTATTTATGACATCAGTGGCATTTTCCACTGGAAAACATTTAAAATAGAGGGAAAAACATCTAAAAACATCTACATCCTGGACATTCTAGATGTTATAATTAAATCCAACGACAAAAGGCCCCCCAAAATGAAAGAGCGTTTTATCCAAGAATAAAGGAAAAATATTTTCAGAAGTCTAGTGAAGTACTGATGCAAATCTTCAAATCTGTATACGAAACGGTATGACCGGGGGTACTGGAACACATTAACCAACAAACACACAAACATATAAACAAATACTCGCACGTATCGAAACAAGGTTTTATGTGCATTGAATATTGATAATATCTTATATTACATGTTAATTTTTTTAAACAAGGCTTACTCGTGCTGGTACACCTTAAAATCATATCCAATGATAATGGATCAGTAAGTATAACAACAGACGTGACTCACCCTTCGAGTCATTTCAATTGAACGTTCACCCATGTGAATATTGAATCCGTTGTGTTGGTTTTAATTTTAATTTTTAATTTCAGACTTCATACAAAGTAATTTACGATATCATCTTTAAGAATACTAATTACTCAGAAAAAACTTCTTTGGGCCGGCATATATATATATATATATATATATATATATATATATATATATATATCCAACAATATTATTGAAATATTATTGAGTAGACGATCGTGAGTACACTAATATTTGAATCAAATAAAATTTACGAGACATATAAGTGTAATACACTTGATTTAAATAGTATTATTTTCCTTATTGTCTACTTAGTAGTATATATATATATATATATATATATATATATGTATATACACACACACACACATATATATATATATATATATATATATATATATATATATATATATATATATATATATACTCTTAAAGTTGAGAGAGAAAGAAGAAAAAGCACTGAAAACTAAGAGAAACGATATAAAGAAGTGAATGAAAAATAAAAGGAAGGAACACAAAATATAGGGCAAAAAATGAGAAAAGAAAAAATAATAGCAAAGAATGAAGAATAAAAAAGGAAAGAAAAGAAGCGATGAACAGCAAAACATAGAAAAAGAAAGAAAAGGATAGATTGAAAAAAGAATCAAGACTAATAAAGAGAAAAAGAGAAGGGAAACCAGAGAGAATTAAAAAAAAAACAAAGTATAGGAAAGGTAAAAAAAAGAAAAATTCAAGAAAAGTAAAAATAAAATAACAAAAACAAAAGCATTTATCTATCTATTCATTTATTTATATCGTGTCGATTGGGATTTGTTGTTCCGATCGCTTTCCATGTGACAAGTTCGTTGTCACTTTCAGCTCGTGCGACGCCTACAAACGACCAAGGTTTTTTTTTGTTTATCGTTTTTTTGCTGAAGTGGGCGCGAAAAAATATGAAAAAAAAGCAAAATGGTGGACGATGCGTTTTGCCAGTCAGTGTCAAATCAAAAAAGGCCTTTGTCCAATATTCTTGGTTGAAGTAAGGACAAATTCAGCGCAAAAATTGTGGGAAGACAGGCGAGAGTTTACTTCAAATAACGACTGGAGAATTAATATTTCCTTCCCACATACGCCCACACACGCGCACTCACACATGCATATACAGACACACGTATATATATATATATATATATATATATATATATATATATATATATATATATATGTGTGTGTGTGTGTGTGTGTGTACACACACATTCATGTATATACGTATATATATACATTTACATATATATATATACGTACATACACACACACGTATATATATATATATATATATATATATATATATATATATATATATATATATATATATATTGTGTTATATCAAATTTGAAGTACAAATCCCCTGAGGCCTTGTATGTAGAGCAATTTTTGTGCATCGCTATAATTAAAAGGTTACTCGCAATACAGGTCTCTGCAAGATGACAAAAAATTTAATGAAACCGGTCGAGTTTAACAAAGTTATTACAAAATTAAATTCGTGTAAAAAAAAACCTTACTTACTCATATTAAAGATAGGGCGCTAAACGCACCTGCCCTATGGAATTAAATGCTTACTTGTAAATACAGTGGATTTTCCTAAAGTATTCTCAGCTGATATTCTAGGGTAGGGGTCATATATGTCTTATATTGTATATTTCATTCATCGTTAACCTCTGGGTGTACATGCTATGAAGACGTGCACAGGGCCAAGTCTTTTATACAGACATCGTCTTCAGTAGAAGAGCAGATTCTCCCTGATCAACTCTTTTGTTTAAAGAACCGTGAACCTAAATTGTCAACATTAGTTTCATCAATTTTCAAGTAAGTCTGGCTGGCTCAGGGTTGCTAATTTAGATGTGATTTTTTTAAATTTTTCGATTCACTCTCAAATTCAAAAAATTCGAAGAAAAAAAACATTTCTATTGGCAACACTGGACTTTAGAATATGACAAAATCTTTCTTAAAAAACAATGTAGATATTGACCAAACTGGATTTGCAAATTCAAAAAAAAAAACAAAAAACATCTCAATTGGCAAACCCCGGCTGGCTATGTATGTATGAAAGTATCGCCCTCACAATTACAGGACTGAATATTTCAACATTTACTCCTAGGGAAAAGTTTGTTTCGTTCTGTCGAAATCCCTGCCCACCCACCGAAAAAAATTGATAACCAGTGGGAACAATTTGCAATATAAGTTCATGCTTAATTGATCCCTTAGTATGTAGCCGGCAACATTCACGCTTGTTTTTTGTTGTTTTTTTTCGCTGTTGTTTTTTTTGGGGGGGGGGTTCAATTCAGACTTTTTTCAGTGACCACCACACAAGAAAAAAGCGAGAGAAGTAACTAATTTATTGATCAGCCCAAATTCAATTTTTATATTGACCGCTCAACTTTGCATGCTGCCAAAAGATGTTAGTCACTGGACAGTTTCTATTGAGTGACTAACCAGACCAGTTTTTATATCTGATTTATCTTTTCTTCAACGCTTCTTCTTCTTCTTCTTCTTCTTCTTCTTCTTCTTCTTCTTCTTCTTCTTCTTCTTCTTTGTCATCGTAGCAGTCTAAATTTTTTTGCTCTTTTTTCATGCTCTTCTTCTTCTTCTTCTTCTTCTTCTCCTTCTTCTTCTTATTCGTCGTCGTCTAAGTTCTTTTGTTCTTTTTCCTTGCTCTTCTTCTTCTTCTCCTTCTTCTTAGCCTTCTCCTTCTTTTTCTTTTTCTTCTCTTCCTTCTTCTCCTTCTCTTTCTTCTCCTTCTCTTTCTTCTTCTCCTTCTATTCCCATTCTCGTACTTCTTCCCCATCAATGACAAGTGGGCGTTTCGAGGCAGAGTTTCCAACAGACACTAGGGATTCAGAAGGCGGGAAAATTCTCATGCTTTCCTTTCATTCAAACGCTTCCCTTTATGCCTGAAAAGCAATTTTCACTTTTCACTGTATTGTTTTCTGCAAAGTTTCATGATTGTAGGAGTGAGAGACAAAGATATTTATCTATAAAGAGGTTAGATTTGACGAGATGTGTGTCATTCTCGATTTGTTTGTTTGTATCTTTCATATTTAGACATTTTGTTTGGTGAAAACTAATTCTATGTAATGTTTTCATTTATTATAAAGTGTTAACTTATGCTGTCATTGTCATTTCTCTCTCTTCTTCTTCTACTTCTCTCTCTCTCTTGTCTTCTCTCTCTTTTTTATCTTCTCTCACCTTCATCCTCACTCTCTCTCTCTCTCTCTCTCTCTCACTCTCCTTATATATATATATATATATATATGTATATATATATATATACATATATATATATATATAAACTTTCGTGCTTTGTCATAATGAAGTAATAACGAAAGTTTAAGAATATCCCAATTAGAGTATAAAATACAATAAATCAATACTGTTCATTGCATTTAATAAACTTGTATTAACGTTGGGGGGATTAGGTAACTAAAAGGGAGGATCCAGTTTTTGTCAGTGCGAAAGATTATTATATTGACTCGAGCCAGGGAAAAGGGAAAACATTTGGCTCTGGTCCATTTGTCTGGCTGATAGGTAGATAGGCAGGGTGGGGGATCGAACACGGAACGTCAAGTAACAAATTTGTTACGACCGGCTAGAAAATTCTGGTTTGGTTTCAACCGTACATGAAAAGCTAATTCATTTAATAATTTAAAGGAAAAAAAACTAATTGATGAATGCTAGATGGTATATGATGCGGAAAAAGATGAAAAAATTGTAAAATCCATCAGTTGAATATCTTAGTAGGACATTAATTCTGCGTGAAGTCTAGGATTAAAACTGACACAATGGAAGTGATATTCACATGGGTGAACACTCAATAGAAGTGACAAGAACATCAAGTCACGTCAATCACTCATCGTTAAATAAGTTTTTGATTAACATACATAAGTAAGCGTTTTTTCAAAAAACATTAAATGATGTATAGTGTAAATTGACATCCCTATACAATACATTATGATAATACCCTGTATAAAATAATAAACTGTAGTCTGAGATAAACAATAAATCAAAATCATATCTGAAGGGGGGGGTGATCAACACTGCTGGGGGGGCCATGTTATTTTAAGATGGAGGACAACTGATAATTCGAACAAGAGAAAATTTACATACAGTGCCATAATAACAAAGTATTTGTAAAACATTTTTAAAAATAACACGGAAGAAAAGTACATAAATCACATCAACAGATATTGAGAAATTTGTGAGTAAAATAACACAAAAAAAAATTTCAAGTTTTTTTATATGTTTTTGATAAAAGTTGTAAAGCTTTCTAAACTATATATAAATATATGCATATATATATATATTACACAATACAAAGCCAGGGATACAATGTGATGCAATATCTGATGTGTGACGAGTTTATTTCGTAAAGTACTCGATACATTCAACGATAAACATTAAGTTGAGCTTGAGTAGAGTTTAAAATGTGATGAAATAAAAGATTCGCTACAAAAACATGTCTATGTTTCTGTCCTTTTAGGGCTTCTTCAGGCGTATGATTCGATTTATTTTAGATTCCTATTTAAGACGTTTTTGGATGTGTGTCTATTTATCGAGGGTGGAGAACCTTCCTCTTATACTATTTATATTCATATAATAGATGTTGGTCACTGCTCGTAATGGTTTTCTTCCTGTTTAGCATAGAAGAGATACTTTACGGTCTGGTAGTTATAAACTAACAAGAGATATATAACAGGAAAATATAACAAGCATTAACCAACAACTAAACAAAGAAAAGAAAGAAGAAAAAGAAAATATAATTGAATATGAATGGAATAAGAGGATGGTTCTCTACCCTAGAAAAATAGACACACGTCCAAAAGCGTCCTAAATAGGGATCTGAAATAAATCGAATCATTTGCCTGAAGAAGCCCAAATAAGACAGAAACATAAACGTGTTTGTGTTGTGAATCCTTCACTTCCTCATACTTATTTCATCATATATATATATATATATATATATATATATATATATATACATATATATATATATATGTATATATATATATATATATATATATTCGTTGAAAATGACAGAATTTTTATGTATGGATTGGCAGTAAAGACTTTAAACTATTTTATTTGATAATTTATTTTCAATAATCCATGGATTCAAGTTTTAAGTTTCTTTCAAGTTTCAACGGGATCAGACATAAAATTTTAAGAGTTTCTATGACGTATTATTCATTGTTCTATCATAAATATATATTTCATTTTATAACAACCCCACAATTGTTTTTATGAGGCATGTTAATCTACTTCACATGGACCAATCCGTTATAACATTTAGGTTATGATAGAAATCGGACAGGACATACAACCATACAATCATACAAATATACATACTGATTTGCACATATGGCTTATATATATATATATATATATATATATATATATATATATATATATATATATATATATATATATATATATATATATATAGTGCATGTGAGAGAGCCGAGTTCTACTGTTGTAGGTATGTTGATTCACGATAACTGCCCCTTTGAAGCCTTGTGCCAGACGAAGCTAACTGGAAACTTGAAAAATTTACTAAAAAGATGAACAGATAAAAATGTCTGTATACTTGTCAAAAAGAAGCAATGCTGCCTAAATACGCAATACATATATGTATAATTTAAGGAAAATATTGGAAAATTTATCACACTTTCTTTTATATGTATTTCTGGGATGAGTTTCGATGTTTACCATCTTTTTCCAACCGGAATATGCTGATTTTAAATTGGATTGTATTCTTCGTTGTCATATATATATATATATATACATGGGTTAAACAATTCTAACTAAATTGACACATAGTTCAAGTCTTTAAATGATTCAACTGAAAATTTGAAGTCAATAACTGTTTTATTTTTTTTTCTACTCAGACAATTGAAACTAAAATACTGCAATTCTTTAGTGTCACCAACCTTTCTTTGTTGATCTCGTTCAATGATCAGTCCTTAATACCAATTCATCAACAAGTGCTGACCAATCGCTTGCTTTATGTTTTTGGTCTCTACTCGGTGAAACATTTTTGTGGCCATTTGCTAGACTCGGCTCTATCACGTAAAATCTATTCAGTTCACTAGTTTTTATTTTTTCATTTTTGTCAGTTTGTTTTATTTCTTCATCTCTCATCTTCTTTATCCCTCTCTTTTTCAAACCACTCCATTTTTCTCTCCCCATCCCACCTTATTTCTTGTTTGTATTTCTTCTTCTTCTTCTTCTTCTTCTTCTTCTTCTTCTTCTTCTTCTTCTCTCTCACTGTCTCTCGCATGGCATTTTTCTTTCTTTCTCATATAAACTCCCCCTCTTTCGCTTTCTTTTCTTCTTTCTTTCCTTCTTTCCTTTTTTTCTTTCCTTTTTTTTTGCTTTCCCGCCTTGACTTAATGCAATTGTACAACCTAAGGAACGACTCACGAGTATTCTCCTCCCACCTGAAATCATCTGATCACGCTACTCTTTTGTCAGTGACGTCCTCTACACGATGTTTCTCTTAATCTTCAATGTTGAAAACAAAACAGAACATTATCTTCCGATACGCTTTTTAAAATGGCGATCTCTTCGTTAAGAAAACTTAGAAATAAACAAAAACAAATTTAAATGAAATAAAATAAGCATTTTTGCCATGTCAATGCCTGTTATAACCATAAACTGCTTTAATTCTCGAATAACTAGAAAAAAGTTACTTCGATTTTTTTTCGATTTTTTTTCAAATTTGTTATTATATTTTGCAGACAGGTTCCGGTAAAGAGATTATCCAAAAACAAAAAAAAAATGGAGTCTCAAGCCGAGTTTTGTCAATCTCCACAAGATACGTCATATCTCGCAAGATCTCGCCCATTCCCGTCGTTATTGTTGGGGGATCACGTTTGCTTCATTATTCTCGTTGTACGCGGCAGCAGCGAATTTTGAATCGACCCCACCGAGCGTTTTGTGGTTTTCATTTGTCTCTTCATCATGTTAGAATCTTCGGCGTCTTCTTTAAAACGGCAGGGGGCGCTCCTGTTTTACGTAGAAGATGGCCGACGGTTACGAATAGAGTTTAGAAATCTTCGAAGATTGGAGAGCTTTTGTTTTTTGGTGGGAGGTTACTTCTTAGTGTTGTTTTTCAGATTTTTTTTTTCTCCACTTTCTTTTTGGGGCTGGGAAACGGAACAGGAAGTAACTGATCGTGTATTTTCGCTCTATGGTAACAGCCCTTCTCAAATACCGATCGCAATTTTAATAGGGAATTGAAATCTGCTAGCTTTGTGTACGAATGTTTCAGCGTCTCACTAAGATTGATAGATGTTTTACAAATGTACAAATGTACTGACTGCAATTGGTATGGGAAGACCGTGTAGTGCCATTATTCTCAATGGGATGACAGCTGAGACAAACACTACCCACAACATCGATGAATCGATATAAAGATGCAGTGCAGGTAGATAGAACATGTGGGTCATTTTCTAACAGCCGTAGAATGATGGTCTGAGTAGCTGCGATAAAAAGCAATTAGAATTAAGATGAAAGAAATACCAGTAAAAAAAAAATCAATCATGGTTGGCTGTGCTTAATCAAATGAAAAAATAAAAGCAAGATAAAATTGCTACCTATACAACCAGCTGAAAAGTTACTAAAATTTGGATGGAAGAAATTCAAGTCATAAGAATCGATAAAGTTTAACATGCTTCATCCCACGAAAATTTAAAAAGATAATATTACTGAAACACAACTAAAAGATGAAAAGTAACTAAAATTAAGGTGGAAGAAATACAATGACGACTTAGTAATGGTGGCAATCCTCCGGTTAGTACATAAATCAAGATAATGTTACTACTTCTAATACGACTAATGTACATAAAGAAACAAATAGAACACCAAATGACCGGTGGGAGTGAGGGCGCAAGTGCCAAGCAATATTTCCTCTAAATTTTTGGAAATCAGTGCGTGCAAAAATGTTGTACGAATTTATTTCCGGTAACAAAAGTATGTGTGTACTTCTGAATTTAACACAGTGAATCAAAATCCTCTCAGTAAATACTCAGTGAGCTATCTAGTGCGCATATTATTTTTCCTTTGTGCGCTGGTTACAAAATGCATGCATGTGCGTGTGCATATGCGCCGACACGGACGGTTAAGAGAGAACTATGACGGTAAGTCTATATGGTTAAATTTGATCTTCTTTCAGCTGTGAAATCTCTCGTAGCTAAAGCGGTAGAGCAGCTGGAATGGATAATCTCCGCCCCAACAGCCGGCCCCGACAAAGTGGAACAAAATGGGTCTGGTTAGTCACTCAATATAAACTGTCACGTGACCAACATCTTTTGGCTGCATGTTGTGTTGCAGGTGATCAATTGAAAGATTGGTAAAAAAAAAAGTTATCCATGAATAAGTTGTTTCTCTCGCCTTTTGCTATGCAGTGATCAATAAAAAAATATATTTGATGAAAAAACAAGCATGACAAACTAATGGATCAATTTAGCATAAACGTACATTGCAAATTGAACCTTACACTAAAAACTTATTTGGGGGGAAATTTTCAACAACAAAAAGTACATTTTTTCTAGACGTATTAAGGAATAAATGTTTAAATTTTCAGCCCTAAAGCTCTGTTGGTGTGGCCTATTCGCGTGATACACAAGCAGCCAACCTGCGAGCCAGACTAACTTGAAAACTAAAACCTATGGTAAAAGTTTGGGCGACAGTTTTGGTTGACGGTTTCATGTATATCATTTCTCCACGTTCTCGTTTACCCCACCCCTACTTGACCCTGTGCTGGACTAAGTTTTAGAAATTATACAGGTGTCCTCTTTTGACTGTAGAAATGATAATTATACACTAATTTACAGGGACTAGTGTCCTCATCTTGGTTGTAATAGTTTTATAAATATCTAGACTGGTCTCTTCTTTTGTCGGCAAAACTGATGTTTAAAAAATTGCAATTCCTTTTCAATTCTAATTTTATTCTTCAATACCTGGCCCAGATAATGTGATCACACTTTCTAATGGTTCTTGGCAAAGCTATTATGTCTTATAAGTCCAAAAAATAGAGTGTCACGGAAATCTCGCAAGTTCCCGCCTCAAAACACGCCTAACTCACGTTCAGCGATAATTTGTTTGTTTCATATTTTGTACTTGGTATTATTTGATACGAACTCTTTGAATACATCTTCCTTTCACACTTTTGCTTTTTTTTTTTCTCTGCCTCCCAAGTTTATTTATTTGCATCAACTTTCATTACTTGTATCTTTCTACCTGCAGTCATTCATTCGTATTCACTCATTCATCCTTTCTTGATTTCTTTCGTCTTTCGTTCTAGATTTTTTTTTTGTTGGTTCTTCGTTCGCTCCAACTTTTTCTTTCGATCATGTTGTTTCTCTGGATATCATTATAAGATGGAGTAAGATTAGTGATTAAATAATACTAATGATGAAAAGTGTATTGCTCGAGATTGTTATGGTAAGAAGTAACAATAATATTAAGTAAAAGCAGTAATAATGAAGAGAGTAACGACCCAGGGTGTTTGAATGAAATATACAATAATAAGATGAAGTAAATCTAGTATTCAAATAGTAGATATAATGAAAAGTGCACACACCCAGAGCGTCGAGGCGAAAAGCAACAATAATAGGATTGAGTAAAACTAGTAATTAAATGATAGTTATAACGAAGAATGTATCGACCCAGTGAGTTGGGATTAAAAGCAACAATAATAAGATGAAGTAAATGATAGTTATAAAATAATAATAGAAAACATTTCAAAAAATAGCTTTGTTGCTTGATAGTCGAACAAAGATGGCGTAGGAAATCAGAGAGGCAGCATGCCAGAATGACTACAGAGTTATGCTTTGCTTAATGACCAAAGCATCCGTGATCGAATTCGTGAAGGCGACGTCCATGGAATGTTGGCATCAAAAGTGAGTAAGAGTAAGATGTGAGTTGAAGCCCTGTCTTTCCTATCATGTCCTATTCCATGCTGCTAAAAATAGTGAAATAATAATAATTATAATGAAGATTGTATCATCATCTTATCATTGTTTATTTTTGTCTCAAATGGGTCAATACACTCTTCATCGAACAGCAGTAGCCAACAAAAATCGCGAAGGGTTTTATCCTTTTTTTTTTAATAAATGCATGAGTTTGTTTGTGTGTTTGTTGGTCCAGCGCTCCTAGCCATACCATTTTGTCAACAGACTTGAAAATTGGTATCAGTCCACTAGACTCCCCCTTCTTCGTTGGAAAAAAGCTTTATTAACCTTTTGGGGGTCCTATTCCGACGGGTTGATAATAATAGAACACAAGAAAAAATCTAGTAACATCTAGATTCTGGACAGTCTGAATGTTTCTTCTCTATTTTAATTGCTCCCCGTGGAAAACACGATTGTTGTAATGAATAGAATTCATTCTGACTGTATTCGTTCTTTGATTGAATTTTTTTTACACGACTCCAAAATTTGTCGCTACGGTTGTTCAATTATTGACCATGATGGTGCTTTATTATGATCACATTATCGTTTGCAGAGTGGAATCACTACGAGTGTATCTTGCTCTGACGATCGAATAGTTTATTGGCCCGGGGTGTTATGATGAAAAGCAACAAAAACAAAATGGAGTCAAAATATAAGTAATACCATTACAATACTGAAAATATTTCATCTAAAAAAATAATCTTGTTTATGTTGTTAATGGTGATACGATGATCACCATGCGGGTGGGTGTGAAGCTGTCGGGTGCCGATTAGGGGGGAAGGGCGTTATTTGTGTATGTTTTGCCGAGAGCAGAACAAATTTTTCTTGTTCTTTTATCTATCCGCTTACTTATAACCTTTTCACGTTTGTAAATGTCTTCACTTAAACATTTGTCTTTATTGTCTATCAATTCAGGTAGGATGGTTGGGAAACGGGTAAGTTGGTTGAATGCTCAGTCTAACTCTTTCTCTCTCTCTCTCTCTCTCTCTCTCTCTCTCTCTCTCACACACACACACACGCACACACACACACATATTCTTTCTCTCTTTCTCTCTCTCTCTCTCCACACACACACACACACACACACACATATATATATATATATATATATATATATATATATATATATGGGTCTATTCGTCTCTTCCAACGCGACAGTCATGTATTTAGGAAATGAACCATACTGAATTGATCATATATATCATATAAAAACTTATTTGAATTGATCTCCCGTCGTTACACGGTCAATGCATCAATTTGACCAAGACAAATTAAATAAAATGAACAAAGAAAATGGGGCTGCTACAGGAATCGAACCTGCCACCGATAGGGTAGCCGCTTCAACGTAGCAATGCTCTTACCATTTAACTAAACAGCTGCCGAAGAGACCTAGAATATACGAGATGAGAATTTGGGTTGAAAGCAATTATTTGGCCCTTTGCATTACCGGCATTCAGGTTGAAAGCATGCATATATATGTTACATTGACAAGATGCTCTTCAATATGCTATTTATCAAACTGCTCTTAAGTGCTGCCCTCTATTCTTGTGGTCTTTTGGGGGTTCTATTGTTGAACATTACTTTTGTCTTTCTGTTCATATTTAACCTTACCTTTTCACTTTCCCTATTTAGATCTCTCAATATATTGTGTAATTCTTCCGATGCCTCTGTCGTCATTGATACATTGTCAGCAAATCTCAAGTGGTTCAAATATTCTCCGTCTATGTTTATTCCCGTCAGTTTTCTGAAAGAAGCTTTCAAGGCTCGTTGTAAACAGTTTAGGTTAAATTGTATCCACTTGTCTCTTTCTCCTATCTTTATCTTGTTAGTATATTTATGCAGTCTATTTATTTCAGTGCCATTTCGCATATGTTCTGAATGACTTGTATGTAATTCTCGTTAACACCTTGTTCTTGCATTGAGTTGAAGACTGTCGTGTCTTCTCACAAGTCGAATCATATTTCGTAATCTACAAAAGCCAAATAACATTTCAAAATAAAGAAACTTGAATGTCTATGAATTTTCAAGTCCATATTTGGTCCAGGCAAACTTTTGTTTGAATTAGATTTTTTTTCTCACTCCAAAATGCATTTCAATGAAGTCCTCAGATCACCATATTAAAAGTCCCAAGAAATTCCAGCTGAAAATCCTAGATGGCGGCCATTTTTCAAGATGGCTACCAATTTGACCCAATGTTTTCTCTTTAACAAGGATTTCTTTTAGTGTGGTGTTTTAGAGACTTCATAGAATTGTATTGTAGAGAAAAAATTATGTCTTATTTTTTTTCTCCAATTCTGGCCCCAAAATCGGTTAGTTTGCCCGGAGTAATTTGGTCACTTTGAAAAATTTTTTTCCTTCCTCTTTCCACACTCTTCCTTCTTTATTTCAACATTCTTTCTCTCTTTTTTTCTTTTTCTTTCACACACATACACATACACACAAGGCATATTCTTTTAATCGTCCACCTGCAATCGAGGTGTCTTGTGGGGGTGGAGACTGCTGCTGTGTCACTCCATCGGTCACTTTTGTATACTCTTTTTTTTTTTTTTTTAAATTATCATAATCCACTCCCGACTTACTAGGTCCGTTGAGGCTTCACCAGAGCCTTGCTAAATGAACGATACAGCGACTCGTCTCCTACTCTGTCAGTCGTCAGCCTCTCACGACAAGGAGAGTTGGTCTTTCTCAGTTGGAATTTAGTGTTGTCCAGACTGATTGACAAACAAGACTGAAGAACCCACTCTCTTATTTACCCATAGCTTGGGATGATGGTCTCATGCCTCTCGCAAGGTCACTAGTGTGAAGTGAAGAAAAACTGTCTCTGCCAAAGTTTGAACTCAGGTCACAGATTCCATTTTCTGTGCTCCTAACCGTTAAGCCAGTTTCCCCTCTACAATGATCATTCAAAGTGGGCTAATCACTATCCGTTATCTCTCACATATCATCTGCTCTTTATTTCTCTTCCCTTTACTTTTGTTTAATATTAGTCCAAACCTGTTGCTGACTTAGACTTTTCCTTCCGTAACAAAAGCAACAAAAACGACAAGATCAATCTTCACTAAATATAGGGGAGGAGGGATTAACATTATCTGACGTGATTTGAAATCATGAATAACTGATTAGTAGTCATGTCTATTACCGACTGAGCTAAAATGACTTGTCTTGAATATCAACCAAAATTTATGTCATAAATATACAAATAAATAGATACATCTACAGATGAACGAACAAGTCTTACATGTCAATAAAGTTTATCATGCTGGGACTCAAAGGCTTATTTCCTTCAAATAAATGAATACATTTATACTGAAAGATATTTTTTTTTATGAATTTCCACAATATAAAGCTTGTTGCGATCATTTTCTGTCGGGATAGATAGAAGTTGGGGTGGAGTTCAACCCTGCAGCAGCCCCTTTTTTCTCTGTCCCTCTTTCCGAATACACATAACTTTACTTACGATACCCGAAACACCCACAAAAATATATTAGTTTAACTCTTTCTCGTTTCGACTCCCGCCCTATCTCTCTCCCCACCTCTGATTCTCTCTCTCTCTCTCTCTCTCTCTCTCTCTCTCTCTCTCACACACACACACACACACACACACATACACTTTTTCCCCCCTTTCGCCTTCGCTCCACATCCCTACCCCTTTTCATCACGCACTTGCCTAAAAGGTATCACAGTATACAGTATGATCAAAGATACACAGAATACATCTCACCTCCCCCCCCCTCTCTCTCTCTCTCTGTCTCTCTCTCTGTCTCTCTCTAACACTCTCTCTCTCTATCACTCTCTCTCTCTCTCTCTCTCTCTCACGCACATTTGTATCAATAAAATGCTGCTCCAGGTTCACACGCATTATACCTACAAATCAGTGTATAACAAACTGTGCTATCCATATACGGCAACACATTGCACGGTATGGTCAGGGATACACAAAAAAAAAACATCTCTCTCTTCCCCCCAACTCTCTCTCTCTCTCTCTCTCTCCTCCTTCTCCTCCTCCTCCTTCTCTCTATCTCATTCATATCAATAAAACGAAGCTTCAGGTATGCACGCATTATAACTACAAATTATTGTATAACAAACGGCATCATCGCAGTTTTGGGTCGTGAAAAGAAAAGGTAACAATTCCCCTCTCGGCCGGCCCAGCAACACTGAAACCAAACCTGACGCTACACTGTCTGCATGATTAACCACATCACAATGCATATAATTGCTGCAGCCTTGTTTCTTACACAGATAGGCAGCCCACGCCCTGTCCCGTCCCACCCAACCAATGTAATGGGGCAGAACTGGGAGGGGGGCACTTTGAAAGCTTATTCCAACCCCACTAAAGCAAACAATGAAATCAACGACAAGCAAAGGCAAGCGGAATAGAATCCCATACACACGTACACACATGTGCGCTCTCTCGCACACACAAATTCACACGCACGCGCGCATACACACAGATGTATACACATCAAACACACACATATGCACACTTACATATACATATATGCACATGCATGCACATATGCACTCACATATACACTTACATGCACACATATACACATACATGCATACACATACATCATACTTATATACTGATACACATACACATGCGTGCACATGGGCACACGTCTGTGTTCTGGCATCTCGGGTTGAGATTCAGGAGAAGCGAACCCTTTCACGGGGCAAACGGTCAGCCATTTTGGCGAGCTGCCCAACGGCTAGTCATGCTTGTTTCCAACGTCCGCCATCCCCAGATGCTACGGCTTTCAGGGCGCGGCCGGCTAGCACGGGTGAGGGGTAGGAGTGCTATCCATTTCAAGAAGGGTTCGAGGCCCTCGTCGGCGCTTTTTCCACTCGGTTGACCAGTGCAAATTTGCCACGAGGTAGCAGCATGTTAGGATCATAGACGCAAAGGCCCGGGTAAAAAGATATGGCTCTTTGGAAAGGAGAGCATCTTCCCTTCTCCCAACTTTCCATACCGATTGGCTTGAATTGTCATGCGCAGAAGATGGTCACTTCCGCCTTGCTGGCTTGTCAGCTGATGTCAGTACTCTCTCTCTCTCTCTCTCTCTCTCCCTCTCTCTCTCTCTCGTGAACAAGCAAGTTCCATCTCTTTATTCTCTCACTTTGTCCTTCTCTCTCTCTTTCTTTCTTTCTTTACCGTATTCCCACTTTTTCTTTTGCCACCTAAAAAGGTCTCTCTATTCTTCCTACCTTCTACACATTGGAAACTCTCTTTCTCTTTCCCTCTCTTCTTCCTCAGCGACCAAAGAAGTTCCCTCTCTATCTTCTCAATCTTCTACTCTCTCTCTCTCCCTCTCTCCCTCTCTCTTTCTTTCTCTTTCTTCCCTGACCATCAAGTTCTCTCTCTGTATTCTCTTGATCTTCAACACTTTGACTCTCCTCCCTGTTTCACATTCTCTCTCTATCTATCTATCTATCTATTTATCTATCTATCTATCTATCTCTTTCTCATATTCCTTCTTTCTCTTTCTATCGTGACCATCGAGTTCTTTCTCCCTCTCGCTCTCACTCTTACACACTCACACGCATCCTCCTTCCTCCTCTCTCTCTCTCCTTCTCTCTTTCTCACCCATGCGCACACACACCCTTCGCCCTCCACCCTTGCCCCGTTCTTCACGCTCGAGTGGTCAGTGTTTACAACAGATGGGCATGAAGGTTTTAACTGAAACTCCCGTTGGTCAACTGGTGTTGGCATGTGCGAAGGTTTAGCCGTCCAACCTCACCTCTCGTTCAGGCCAATATGGACAATTGCAGTCAGGATAAATGCAGAGAAAGAAAGAAAAAAGGGAAGAAGAAAGAAAAAAAGGAAGAAGAAAGAAAAAAGGAAAGAAAGGTGAAAAGAAAGATTGAAGGAAAATGAATAGAAAAATGGATGAATTCATTCATCCATTAATCAATGAAAGAATGAAAGTGAGAAAAGAGGAAGAAGGAATAAATAGATATGAAAAATAGAAAGAGAACAACATAGAAAGAAACATAGGAAGAAACAATGAACTCGGAAAAAAGGAGAAAAATCTTTGGGCGAGAAAACATGGTATTAAAAACAGAATGAAAAAAGAGGAATTCGAATGAGACCAGATAAAAAAAGGTTGAGAGAAATTAGAGGTAGAAAAATAGAAAGAATAAAGAAAAAAGGAATAAAAATTTCAGAAGAAAAAGAAAGAAAAGGCTTAAAATGGTGAAAAGAATAGATAGAATGTAAGAAATAAATAAATGCAAAGAAATGAAAATGGAATGAAAGGAATAAATTTTCACAAAGAAGGAAAAAATTATCGAAAGGGGGAAGCAAAAATGTCGATGGAGAAAGAAAGACGTAATGCAAGAAGGAAGGAAACGAGGAAATCTGGGAGAAGAAAAAAAGTAAGATAAAGATATAAAAAAGGAAAAAAATAAAAAGGAAGAGGCGATGAAAAGAAAAAGAAAAATTTGCGAAAATGAAGAATTAACAGAAAGTTAGCAGAATAGATATGTGGCCAAAATGGCTAGATAAAATAAGCGTCAAACCATAAGAGGAAAAAAATTTCGAAAGAAAACTTAAAAAACTTTCAGGAAGGTAGTAGACCAAAAAAGAAATGCCAAAAGGCAAAAAAAGAAGAAAGACACAAAAAAAAGGAAAGAAAAATGATAGAAAAAAAAAATGCTCAAAATGAAGAAAGATTGGAAGGATAAATAAATAAACAGTTCTGAAGTAGAGATAAAAAAATGAAGATAGGAAAAAGAAAGGCAACAAGATAGGGAAGGCAAAAATTAGAGAGAAGGAAGAAAGAGACTCAATGAAAGAAAGAAAGAAAAGAAGGAGGTTGAAAAGGGCGAAAAAAAATACGGAGATAGGAAAAGGGCAAAGAGAAAAGGAACGCTCAAAATAGAGGAGAGTAAGTAGGAAGAGATAGATAGGAAGGGAAGGAAAAGAGAGGAAGAAAAAAAGAAAGCCTACAAGAAAGTTTCAAGAGAGGAGGCCAAAGGAGAGGAGAAAAAAAAAGAATGAAAGGAAAAGGAAGGAGAAACAAAAAAATCATCACCAGAAGAAGATAGATAGAAATAACAAAAGGTGAAGACTGAACGGCCACAAAGAGAAAGATGGAGCGACCTCTGTGGTCGAAAGTTGGACATTGCCTTTTCGATCAACGGTTTCCTTGTTCACAATGCAATCGTTGTACAAGGAGTGAGACGAGTCAGGAAGAAAATGTGGAACGCGATTCTTCTAAGCGTAAGGGTTTCAGAACCTTCTTTTGTGTAGATGAACAGGGTTAGGTTGAAAGAAAGAGCAAGGCTTACATTGCTCTTCGACAAATCTTTTGTTTGTTGTTTTATATATATATATACATATATACACACACACTCTCTCTCACACAGAAATACACACACACACACACACACACACACACACACACACATATATATATATATATATATATATATATATATATATATATATATATATATCAGCTGTGGTACTCAGCGTTGCCCGGGAAAAAAACTTCAAATTTAACACGTGAAAGCAAATGATGTTTTGCAGAGATTTCATAGAATAAAATGAATTGTTAGGATTATTGCAATAGAGTTACGTAGTAACATAATAGTAACTTTGTTATAGGACACCAACAGCGTCCTCCACCAGGAACTTTTTTTCTAAATGGTCTCAAAAATGTTTGGAGTATTTCGAGGTTCAAGAGATTATAAAACGATTTTATTCAATTATCTCCTTCGTAGGGTTGAACTCGGTTTGCTGGATCCATTTTCTGTGACTTAAATGATTTGGCCGTCAACGCTACCGATGATTATTGTGAGAAATAAATCAATATTTAAATATAAACTTTCAAATTCAGGAAAGAAAAGTACTGTTGATTCTAAATTTACCAGTAGGGACTTCGAACATTTATTTAGATAATAAATATTTTCAACAAAACCTCCAATTTTGGCAATGCACTTAATTGGGTGGTGAATAATAATCACATAGATCTGAGACTGAAAACTTCATATCAAAATTCAACTGTGTGTGCATGAATGTGTGTGTGTCATAGAAATGATTAAGGGGCAAAAATAGAGGTTGGCTGGGTACATAGCAAAATGAAGAGATAACAGATTATACAAAATATCCGAAGTTTGGTGCCCTAGTGATCGACAACGCGATAGAAGAACACCGGACATAAGATAAGGAGATGAGATAGATAGGGATAGGTTTTAGGTTTGCTGGTGATACGTGACAAAGGTTAGCAAAGTCGCAGTCGATATGGAATGAGCTAGGGAAAATTCTTTGTTCAACAGTGGACATAATGCTTGATAATGATGATGATGATGACGATGTGTCTAAAAAGAGAAAGAATATATATATATATATATATATATATATATATATATATATATATATATATATATATATATATATATATATACATATATACATTACACCATCTTGCATGCCTAACATGCAATCAATTAGGGTCCACAGCTGAAGAAATGTGGTGTCCCTCAGGTTTTATATTACCAAACTGCAAACCAGGTACGTCAAGCTGCACGTGAATTTCACTCCGAGCAGGTGGCGCCACCTATTGGACGTGACAGCGACCATAGTCGACGACCTGTTGCTTGAAAAACATTAAGGCTTTCGGTCGCTTGTTGCAAACACATCCGTTTGGTCGCTTTTTATTGTTGCTGTTGTTGTTTGTTTTTTTTATTTTGTTTTTTTTTTTGGGGGGGGGGGGGATTATGCAGCCATAAGTAACTGGGTCTAATATTACAAACCTATTTTTAAAAACTTTTTCTTACCCGTTTCTCATATTTGCCAACACCTGAAATGCCATAAAGAAAGCTGCACTAACTTCGATTAAAACTAGGCGTTTGTCGTGTGTTACATTTTATTACTTATGACCAGCAAGTTCAATAGCTCTTCTTTAAAACTGAATTCATAGCTGATTTCGTTTCTTTTTTTTTATTTTTAGATGCGTCCAAGCGCATCTCAATGAGACACTTTACGGCCGGTCGGTCTGTTCTGATAACGTTAAACAACGGAAAGAGGAAGGAAGGAGGTTTTGTTTTTTTTACTAGCAGCTTTTATGTCAGAAGAGAAGGTGTCACTAAAAAAGGTGTGATGTCATTAAAAGAACATCCATAAGCCAATGTTTTACCAGATGTTAAGATGTCTGCATAAATGCCCGAGGTCTGCATTTTTGTACCTAGAAAAGGCAAAAAAAACCCACTGAAAAATGGCCATGAAGACTTACATTGAATACAATACTTGCAGAGTAATTCCGTATCAAAACTGCGTGAAAATTAATATAAAAGATTTTAAAAAGTTGGATTCTTTTCGTTGTGCATTAATTTCCACGAATATCTATGAGAATTTATCTCACAGATACACAAGAGATTATTTCAGTCGACAAAATGAATATATTTGTACTATACATATTTTATTAATTTTTTATTTATTCCAAAAATTTCAGTAATCACGTACAGACGGAATAGAAGAAGGAGAAGAACTTTACCCTGAACCAACCAGGCTTATTTTGATTAGTATTTCTTTCATCTAGATTTTTGTTACTTCTTATAGCAACTACTCAAACCCTCGATCTAGGACAGTTAGATTGGAAATAAAGAATTCGGCGAGACTTGAACTTGAGCTACACGAATTTTATGGCCGACAAGAAAATCAATAGTTTTTCTCCTATTTTCCTCGATCACTCCGCACCATATTTGTTATTGTTATGACTACTAGCAGGGTGTCAGCTCTTGCTGTTTAACGACTAATACCAACTAGGAACCTAATTCAAATTTCCCAATTCGGCTAACGTGATCTTTTTGTCCATTTTTGTTACGTGGTACCATTTTCGACCTCTTTGGCAATTTTTAGCTTTTTATTAAATACAAAAATGCGGACAGACCTTGGAAAACTTCCCAATCCAATGGAAACAATGTGAAAGTCAAATTCGAGGCTATTTCCGTGACTAGTAGAATAAATATTCGTAATATTACGATCTTCAGCTGAGTTGTACTTGCTTATTTTGTCGAGTCTGCAATAAGTAGCAAATGACAAAATGGACTCGGAACGCGTACTGTGATACTGACTTCTTTCGGGAGGTTAATTCTATTATTAGTTACGTTAATGAACTTGTCTGGGTTTTTAAACAATCGTTCTTGCCCTTTGGTTAACCTGATACGGAACTAAAGATTTGAATAGATCCAGACGAAAACCTGAACGGCAGATAAAATATCTTTGTCACAGAGTGAACAACGTACAAAACAAGTTCACAAAGAGCTTAAGAAACATTTTTTTTTCTAAAGATGCTTCTAAAATAAACACTGAAAGTATTTTGCCTCTTATCTTTGGGTTTTCTTCGCCGAGAAAATGTTTTTAGTTTATCAACGTTTGATTTGTTTCTTGTTTTTTTTTCTGAAAATATTAACGATGCTTATGTTTTCTTCAAGTTCTGAGTTTCTCTATCAGAGACTGTCAACCAAAACTGTCACCCATACTGTCAACATAGGTTTCTTTGGTTTTTAAGCAGGTTTGGCCGTCTGGTTGTCTGCCTGACTAGCTGGTTATTTTGTTGTGTGTGTGGCTGGCTGTGCGTGTATGCATCACACCTACATGCTACATCAATGGAGCTAGAGGGCTGAAAATTCCAATGTTTACTCATCAGATCTAGATAAAATATTTTTTGTTTGTTTGTTTTTTATTCATATCCCCCAAAACTTTTTAGTGGGGGGTCAATCTATAATGTAAGTCTATGCCAGAATGGAGCTTAGTTTATATCCGGCTGCGTTCACGTTTGTTTTTAGAAAATTCAGACATTTTAGAGATCACTGCCCAACAAAGGGTGAGAGAAGTCACTCATCCATCGATCGCACTTTTTCCAATGTTTTAATTGATCACCCCAGCACGGCATGTTGCCAAAATGCGTTGATCATGTGACGGTTTCTAATGAGAGACTAACCTGACTTGTTTCTTTTAAATTTGAATTATTACACAAGCCTCATACCCAAACCGGAGAACGTGATTTATACATCCGCCAATGCGGTAAAATAATGGTATTGAGAGAAAGAAGTTCTCTTTTTTGTTCTTTGTTCCTTTTTCGTTCAATAGGATTCGCCCTGGCTTTTATTTTCTTGTTCGTTTTGTCGAGTTGATGTTGGCAAATATTTTTTTGGCTTCAATCCGACGACTTATTCGAATTCCTCCGCACTGAGATGCTTTCTTCATAGAGTCGTACTCAAGGCAGTGCAAAAAGTGCAGCTGAACAGGGTCCGTACATTGAACAGGGCTCGTCAAAAATATGTTTTTACGAAAGTCTTGCGGGTTAAAAAGTTAAATATCTCGACTTATTTGGGGATTTAATATGTTACACAGAGATAAATTATTGAGCCATGAAGGACTCTACGTTAAATGAAACAACAATATCTTTATGAATATTTCAAATTGGTTTTATTGCTTTGAAATAATAGCTGGTCTGGACTGGTCTGATCTGGTCTGATCTGGTCTGGTTTGGTTATGCACCCAATACAAACTGTCTTTTTAGAGCATGTGTTGAGGCTGAACAATTAAAAGGAACTTTTTTCTAAACATAATAAAGAGTAAGTGCAGAAAATGTTCAGCCCTCTAGCACAATCGAGTGGTCTGTGTGCGTCATACATGCATACTCACATTCATATTTTCCAATGAACTTTTCACTTTTCAAAACATTCTGCGTAGTTCTCTTCTGGGATCGTCATCAGCAGCCTCGTCGCGTTCTCATAAATCTCGTCTTCGGTCTCAGATCTCTTTCTTAGAAAAGCCGGAAGCTGGAGGAAGCCAAATCTGAACTGTATGATGCCATGTTTCGCCTAAAACCCCAGAACGAGATGGGAAGAATGCAGGCTCAGCCGTTGTAAAAGCGACGATTACGCAGTACACAGACTCACTCAATGGTGTCTCGTTACCAAGTGCTTTATCCTACAGGAAAGTATCTTTTCATACGTGTACAATAAGATATCCTCTGATTGGCTGCCAAGTTACGTCAAAGCCGCGCAACCAGCTCCTGAGATATTCAAAATTGCTGGAAAACCCCTGAGCGGACCATTGTTTGTGAAGTGTGTTTGACTTTAAGAATGCTTCATCCTTGTGATAAGGAAAACTTGGTAAGTATCTTTAGAATATTACTAATTTTGACATCTAAAGTTTATTTTTGTTACAGGTTTAAATATGGTAGGCTCTGTCAACGCTTCACACGGCCCGTAACCACCTGTCTAAAACTGTAACCACTGAGCTACCCTTTGAAGGTGTCAAAGAAACGCAGTATATGTGTGTTATATATGAATGCCCTACTCTTTAAAAGCTGGAGTCGATGAATCAAGATGGCACCGGGTCTAAAATAAATAGAAATTGAGATATGTTGATACGGTTTATACATTAAAAAACACACATATGATTTAGTAACCGATCAAAAGGGACCATAGTGTATGTGTGAACAGATAATCGCTGTGAAGTCATTCATTTGGCAGTGAGACGCCATTATTAATTTTTGAAAAGTGAAAAGGACGCTAGGATGACTGTATGAGATATCAAGAGGGTATTTTGTAATGAGACTAAGGTGTAATTACCGTTGGTAAGCTATGCTTTCGATAATATTTAATGTTTGGATATTGTCTGCACAGATTTTCTATCTCAATAATTTTGATTTCGACGTCTAAAACTTCTTTCTCTTGCAGATGTAAATATAACAAACCCTGTCAACGCCTTACACAACTCGTAAAATCTTGTCCAAGGCTTCAACCATAGAGCTACCCACTAAGAATTGCCAAAGGACGCTGTATATCTGTATTATATCTGAACATCTTATTCCAGAAACCCTGACGTTGGTGTATGAAGATGGCACCAGGGCCAAAATAAAACAAAATGACGCAAATCTGGTCATACGGTTTTTGTCAAAGACAAACACAAAACAGAATCGGTCGGTGGAGTGTCGTAGTCGTCGGCCACACTTGAGCTTTACAAAGGCTTTTTGGCGGGAAAGAGGCGACAGAATGAAGAGGTGATGTTAATATTTATGTCCTTCATCAACAAAGGGGGAAGGCTTTTAGGGTTGTTCAGGGCGTGTGTGTGTGTCGGTATGTTGCTCTCGAAAGTGACGCAAAAGGACCCCAACCAACACCTTGACTGTTGCAAATGTTTTGGGATTCTAAGTCAGATGGGGTCAGGAAGGGTCAGGAAGGAAAAAAGAAAGAAAGCAAGAAAGAAAGAAAAACAAGAACAAGAAGAAAAAGAAGAACAAAGATGTGAGAGCTAAAGAAAGAAGAAAGTGAATGGGAGCGTGTTTGGAATGGCAAAAATGAGGAATAAGTTGAAGAAGAGAGAGAAAGTAAGAGATGAGAAGAAGAAAGAACGAGCTGAAGAAGAAAGGAAATTGAAAAAAGTAAATGAGAGAGATCAAGAAGAATGATGGGAAAGAGGAGGAGGTGAAGAGATTAGGAAGAAAAGGAAGACAGAAAGAGGAAGATCGAGAGTGGAGAGAAGAAGGGGAAATAGAGGAATGAGTCTGTGGATGAAACTGCGAAGGAAAAAAGTGCATGATGAAAGAGAAAAAAGAATGAAGAAGAAAACGTGAAAGGAGACTGAAAAGAAGAAAGAGAGAGAAACTTGACGACGGAAGATGAAGGAAAATGACAAATAAAAAAAGAAAAGGGATGAAAATAAACATAAAGGAAGAGAAAAAAAAAGAAAGGCACAACGAGAAGAGGAGGAGGAGAAAGATATAGAAGAAGAGGAAGAACGAAGATGAATAAACGAAGGAGATGAGGAAGAGGATGCAAAGGAAGGGATGTGAAAAAGAAGAGAAAAAGAAAGCAATAAATGAAGGCGGAAAGAAAAAAAAGAAGAAAGAAGGGAAAGAAGAAAAAAAAGATGTAAAAAAAGAAGAGAGTGACTGGAATAACAAAGGCAATAAATGTCGTTCTTAGTACAGAAGACGTTAGCACACAAGATGGATGGTCGAAACACAAGATGTTTACTATTTGCTGCTGCTGATGATGATGATGATGATGGAGAGGAAGACTGACATGGCGTAGTGTAATCTGTGAGTTGGTTGGTTTACTTGCTTGTCACGGTGCAGACAGCTCAGTCCGCCTCTTTCTAGTTTTACATGCAAAAAGGACACGGATGAACGAGGGGGGGGACAGATGCAACAGAGCAAATGAGATGAATTGGTTAATTCTCTGAGTATCGTTGATTTTATATTCACAAATATACTATCTGAAGATTGTGTTGCGTAGATATTCGAGGATTCAGGTAAAGAAGAGTGACCCCAACAGTTTAACCTTGCCTTCTTTTATCCGTACTTCTTTAGTCAGATTCTACTCGAAACTACCAACATTTATTCACTAATACACTTATAGGTATCAGTTATCCATACTTAAATGATCCCGTAATTTATTTAATTCAATAAGTACTTTGTGATTGAGATGAAACAACATCCCCGTTTCTTTTTTATTTAGATTTTCTAGTGAATTACGTTATAGCAAAATAATTTTCCTTTTCAAATATAATCTGTTTCAAGAAAACTCATCACGTTTTTGTAAATTCTTTTATTCTGCACGTCTGTCCAGCTAAGTAGATAAGTTGCTGTATATATCATTGTCCCCTTTCCGCCACGACGGTACTCAATCGCATTTATGTATCTGTTTGCTTTGGCGTGACAGATACAACAAACCAACAAAGAATGATATGGGCTTTCATATGATTAGATAGTTTTTCTCTCTCATCTGCCTTCTGTTGCCTCTTTCTTTCTTTCTTTCTTTCTTCCTTGCTTGTTTTCGTTCTTTCCTTCTTTGTTATTTAAACTTCTTGCTTTTGTTCTTTCTTCCTTTTTCTTTCTTTTTATGTGATCTTAATCTTTCTCTCTCTTTCATTCTCTCTCTCTCTCTCTCTCTCTCTCTCTCTCTTTATATATATATTTATATGTATTTATGTGTGGATATGTGTATGTGCATGTATGCACGCGCATGTTTGTTCCAAAATGTTATTTTCTCAGATCCTTTAAATCATTTTTGCATTAATGACAAACATTTTCAAGAAAGTTTTATTCAACATTAACAACAATAAAAGAAAAAAGCCGAAGGAAAAAAGTTATTGATTATTGAAACATTTGGAAACACTAATGTCTGTATTGCGCATGCGTCTACATACAAATGTCACGTGGTCAGTCCCATTCTCTGGTAGATAAAAAAGATCACGTGTTCCTATAATAGCCGAGGCAGCCGACACCAGACGTACCTGCTTTTTGTCCATATATTTTGTATATATATATATATATATATATATATATATATATATATATATAATTCCTAACTTCTTTTCTGTCTCCACAAACACACGTGCACTCATACACGCAGATACACACACACACACACACTTACACTGACACGTGCATGAATAAAGGGTAGAGGGGGAATATGAAAAAAAACGTTTATTTTTGAAAAAATATGATGAATGTATATATTTTAAGAAATTTTGGTTGTAAATCTTTTACCGCTGTGTCTGACAGAGGGTTTGATATATGACAGTAATCGCCATCTTGCTGTGAGAACGCCATACTAACATGTCGTCCGTTGATAGACGATTGTAGTCACCCTGAGAGTTACATGGACGTAACATGCACATCTGGCAAAGAGTTGGGTGTTTCACTGAGCAACAGTCAAGGATTTACATTGGATTTTAGTACAGTATTCTGAAGGAAATTGTTTTTCTACGTTCATTTTATTTCTGATTTGGTTTGATAATTTTCATTTTCTTCCTTTCTTTGCTTGTTTGCTTTTCTGCTTTCATTCTTTCTTTCTTTGATATCAGATCACCGAATCACTTTTTTATTCTTTTCTTTCTTCTTTTCTTGCATTCTTCTACTTTCTGTCTGTCTTTCTTTCTTTTCTACTTTCTTTCTTTCTTTCTTTATTCCTTTCTTGTTCGTTTGTTTTCTTTTCTGCTTTCCTTCTATCCGTCTTCCTTCTCTACCTTCCCTCTTCCTTTCTTTCTTTCTTGTTTGCTTACTTTCTTTTCTAATCTCCTTCTATCTTTCTTTCTTTTCAATTTCCCTTCTTTCCTCCCTTCTTTCTTTCTTCCTTTCTCAATGTCTTGCTAGCTTATTTGAAATAGTCACCCAAAACTACCGACGTAGGGCAACATAGGTTTCCTCAGCTTTAAAGTGATTCAAGCTGGCTGGCTCCTTCACGCATACAGCCTGCACCAATGGAGCAAGAGGGCTGAAAATGTAAACATTTATGCTTCATTATGTCTAGAAAAAACGGTCGTTTTGTTTTTTGAACCCCCGCCATCACCTCAAATAAGTTTTTTTTTTAGTGGGGAGGGGGTCAATTTGCAATGAAATATCATGCTTAATATGTCCTCTTCTCTGTGTCTGGCAGTGTTGACTTTTTACTGAGCCATCAAAAGGCGAGAGAGGTAATTTAATCATTGATCACCCCTTTTTTCAATCTTTCTATTGCTCACCCCGAACAAACCATGCTGTCAAAAGACATTGGTCGCATGATTGTTTCCTACCGGACTCAGACGTCGGTGTTCCAGTCCAAACGAAATCCGGGGTTCGCGAATGCCGATTTTTCAGGCCCTCTTCATTTGGCAACGCTGACACAAAAGGATCAATCCTTCCCTTGCTCCTGACTAAAGTAAAACTGAGTAAATCTTCTTGCATAAAACCTGTTGGTGTCTGTCACGCTGGAGCAAATAGATACGTAAAATTAGCGTAAATTGCTGTGGTACGAAGTTCCAACCCTGAGGTAGGCAGGCAAGCAATTACGTTTGATCAAACTTACGCTGACTAAATACTGGGTTGAATTAAGTTACAGTTTAGCAACTGACCAAGCAAGCAGCAAGCGTAGGTTGAGCGGTTGCTGTTGATTTCTGCTTTACTCACATACTACTGTTTTTCTTGACATTCAATCTGCACAAAGCGAAACGAAGCGAAATGTGAACTGGAAGACTGTATTGCACCAATCCATAACTTATTCATACATAGTAAAAATATTCCCATCGTTTTGTCATGTACTATACTATTGAATTACAAAACAAGGCCTATACACATATGGCCCTTTTACAAGATTTATCCATGTCTCTTCTATAAAATGACAGACATAAATACAATGTTTTACGATTAAGTCTGGAGAGCGAAGCTGGTTTTAGCGTCGTCTAAAGTGTGTTTCGTGAAGATTTGTAGAGACATTGGTTGGTCAGGTTGGACGAACTGAAGGTGATGGAACGTTCAGACAATGGACTCAAAGTATGTAATGGTCGCAAGAATATCCAGGGATTTAGGGGAAATTTCGTAATGTTTAACCGCTTAGTCGGAATCCCCGATGGGGTGAAAGTGGTTTTTGAATGGGGGTTGGATTTGCATGGATAAGGGAGAGTGATTAAAGATTAAATGGAAGGAAGGAAGGAAGAAAGGAGGAAAGAAAGAAGGAAGGAAGGAAGGAGAAAAGAAAAGCAAGGACACAAGGGAAGAATAAAAGGACGGAAGAAAGAAAGAAGGAAAGGGGTGAGAAGGAAGAAAGGGAGGAAGGAAAGGAAGGAGAGAGAAAGAAAGAAAGAAAGAAAGAAAGAAAGAAAGAAAGAAAGAAAGAAAGAAAGAAAGAAAGAAAGGGGACAAAGAATATGAAAGAAAATGACAAAAGAGAATACCTGAAAGACGAAAGAGAAGTGGAAAGAGGGGTATGGAAGGAAGGGGGATGAAACGAAAAGAAGTAAGGAGAGAGAATGAAAGAATGAGAGGGAAATTAAAAGAAGGAAAGAGAAAAACAAAAGAGAAGGGGGCGGAGAAGAAAGAAGAAATAAAAGAGGAAAGAATTAGACAGAAAGATAAGATATGAAAGAAAGGAAAACAGAAAAAGAAAAGGAACGAAAAGAAAAAAAGAAGGAAATGTGGAATTGCAGTCAATAATTGAACAACCGTTGCGTCAAAAGTTTGAATTATGTAAAAACATTTGGCCGAAGAATAGATATGGTCAGAATAAATTCCATTTATAATATCACTTTTGTTTTACACGGGAAAACACCTAAATATAGGTTTTTTTATAAACATCCAGATTCTCCAGGGTCTAGATGCTACTAATAAACTATACCCGTGAAAATAAGACGCAAAAAGGTTAAAAGAAAGCTTTTTATATGGGGTTTAGTGGATTACAAGTCTGTAGACAGAACGGTATGGACAGGAGCGCTGGAACACACAAAGAAACACACAAGCACGCATATATATAATTAAAAAGGGACAGAATTTTCTGCCACCTTTGGTGAGTACGGTTGCTCAACCTTTTGCCACTTCACACGGCCACGGTGGGTCAACAGTCAAAAGGAATGAGATCCTTGGGAGGAAAGGGCAAGAGAAAAGAAAAACAGACTGGGATTGATGGATGCTTTCGTTGGAATGTACATGAAATCGGGGCATTTTTCTTATCACGAGAAACTGGAGTTGCAATTGAAAATCAAGCTGTATAAATCCGTAGAAGATACCGGATATTTCATTCCCTTGTAAAAGTTTCTCAACTGTGTCCGGGTGCAGTTGATGAGGTGTGTCCGCTTGCTTGTACACACAAATACGTGCATGCATATGGGTATGTGTACGCTTGTATGTACGTGTGTGCAGGCCCTTGTGATTATATACACGAATGTATGGGAGAAGTGAGTACATTTGCACATCAAATGAGAATCGAAATCACAACATTAGCGAATGGTCTACATAGTGAGCTTACCTAGCATCGGGTTACTGTGAGCACCCAAATATTTACGATGTATAGCTAAATGTGACACAAGGCAATAACTGTGGGTTACCTAGTGATGATTGGAACCAACCTGCTTGCAACGGTTTGCGAGAAAAGCTTGAAAATCTGCACTCTTCGGTAGGCCCCCAGATATTTCCTAAGTATATCTTGGTCAGGCACAAGATTCCAATACTGGTAAAGAGTAATTGAACTGCTTACCACTGTACAAATGCATATGAAATTGTGTGCTATACCCAGGAGCACCGGAACTACGGAGTAGCGAGGGCAGCTACCCCTCCTGGCTTCAGTTAGGGCAGCCGTGTGCCCTCTACAAAAAAATCCAATTCTTCCTATAAAAATTTACGATAGCCGAAAATCTGGCCAATTTTTAAAAAATAATTAATAAGTTTAATGAGAGTAAATGTTTAATTCTTATTATTAATTTGTAGTGGAATCTTAGTTATTTTATTTAATGAGTGGGACTTGAGATGAGTGTTTTAGACATTTTCAGCCGTAAAGTTTGCTGGAAATGAAAACTGTAGCCAATTTCAGCCATCACAGTAAAAAATATACGTATATCATAGAATAACTTCACTGAAAAGCTGCCTCAAATTGCTTCCAATGCCCCTGGCTATACACTAACTTAGAAGATAAATGTATCAATTGCCCG
Source organism: Thysanoteuthis rhombus (assembly GCA_963457665.1). Classification (NCBI taxonomy): domain Eukaryota; kingdom Metazoa; phylum Mollusca; class Cephalopoda; order Oegopsida; family Thysanoteuthidae; genus Thysanoteuthis; species Thysanoteuthis major. The sequence goes on from OY735229.1 coordinate 48,634,913, forward strand.
TTTCTATGTAGTGGATACTTCTTGTAACGTAGAAGAAATAGAATTTTATGTTATATTAAACTTGATGAATAAATTCCCGTAATTATTTGATGGTGAATAGAACGTTATTTGTCATTGGTGGGTGGGGGCGTTGTTTTGCTTTAAAAACCGACACTTATGAATACATATACATATACACAATATTGAGTAAGTATTTAGCATATATATGAAAATGCAGGGCAGCATAAAATTTTGAGGTGAACTAGTTCTGCCAAAAAAAGGTCATAAAATGTGAAAACGCACTTGTCTAACCTTCATACCGTGTTGACTTATTTGCCTCTGTCAACAAAGTTGAAAAAAGTTGTATTTTTTGGTTTATGTGTTTGTTCATTCGTTTATTAGTCCGTCTGTCAGATCGTTTGTCCACACGTTATCTCCAAAATTTCGAAAAGGATTTCAATGATATTTTTTGGATGAATGAACAATTGGGTTGGGATGTCGATAGGTAAAATTTGGGGGCGGATCCAGGAATTCTTTTCTGATTTAGAAAGATTGTCCAGTTTTTTGTTTGTTTGTGTTTTTTTTTTTTTTGCTTTTTCGTTTTTGTTTAGTTTTGTTTGTTTTGTTGGGGTTTTTTTTCAATTATATTCATATGTACGTTCATGTCTGTCCACACGATTTATCCAAAAGATATGAATAAATTTAAATCATGTTTGGTGGAAAGGCTGACCACAGGTTACAGGAGAGGTGATAAAATTTTGGAGCGAATTTTGGAGCGAATACCTCCTTATTTACCCCCACCCGTACGTCATACTTATACGCCTAAAACTATACAATATCGCCAATATGCATGTTTGTCCACGCGATATCCCCAAAAGTTCTTTGATTTCTAACAATGTTTTGTGGAATGATGGTCAATAGGCCAAGGGAGAACAGATTGAACTTTTCGATGGATCTGTGCTCGATTAATCCCCCTGAAAATGTCGTTGGCACAGGTATGAGCTCTCTGAGTGCTTTATAGTACAAGGTTATTACCAGGATGGAAAGAGATATGTAGCTTAAATAAAGGATTCGAGCGAGGTGAGGGGAAAAAAGTTGCGCTGACGGAGGGAGTCTCACGAATAATGAGCCAATATGAGAATTTTCATGATGCGACAACACACTGATTTGTTGAAAGATATGAAGAGTCGGTGAAGATGCCGAAAAAAACAGGGAGTAGAGACGGAGGAATTAAACGGAAAGAGGAAGAATAAAATGTTGCTTTTTCATGGCTTTCGATTGGTGAACCAGAAGAATGAACGAAGATTACGTGTGCGTTGAGGGGAAGGTGGATGTGCGTGAGAGAGAGAGAGAGAGAGAGAGAGAGAGAGAGAGAGTTTGCGTTTGTGTGTGCACGTTTATACAACTGAATGTGTATGCCTTGAGCGAAATTATTTGTTGTCATTACAGACTAAAGGAAGGAAAAGATGCATGGGAAGAAGAAAGAAAAGGACAATAAATGAATGAACAATGAATAAATGCGACACAATGAAGAAAGAAAGAAAGGAAGGAAGGAAAATGGACCGAAGTCTTTCCTTCTTGTTTCCTTTATATGAGATCACCAATTCATTTCATTTTTTTCTACACTTCTTTCTTGCCTTCATTCTTTCTTACTTCTTTTTTTTCTTTTCAATGTCACTTCAGAAACCATCAACCATTACTGTCACCATAACTGCCAACATAGGTTTCTTCAGTTTTTAAGGTAGTCTGATTGGCTGACAGGCTATGTATGTACCCATGGAGCTGGGGGCTAAAAATATTGACATTTACTTTTAATTATGTCAACAAAAATCGTTTTTTTTTTTTAAATACCTCCCTAAATAGTTTTTCGTAAGGTGGACACAGTTCGCAGTGTTACTTCAAGCTAAAATGATCCCTTAGTTTATGCCCACTTTGAAAATCAAGATTTTTTAGCCATTACTGCCCAACGAAGAGCAAGAGAAGTAACTTAATCATCGATTTTTTTTCCAAATTTTCAATTGATCTCTCCTAACACGGCATGCTCCCAAAAGACGTTGGTCTCATGACGGTTTCTATCGAGTGACTAACCCGAACTGTTTCTACTTCTTTCTCATTTTCCTTTTATTATTTAAGCTCTCCCTTTTTTTCCCGTTCTTTGAGTTGCAAAAGTGCCCGAGTCTTGATTGGATGATCAGTATCACTGTTGTCATTTTTCTATTTGGCTTTTTTATTTCTTGAAATTATTTCTTTGTTTTCTGGTTTTCCTGTAGCGCAGTGGATGCATACGCATGTGCCTTCCTAATAAATTTCGACTTCCGGCTGTTGCATTTGCTGTTTTTATTAAGATATGTCAACGGAGACAAGCGATTCTCTTTCTTCTTCTTTTTCTTCTCCTCCTTTTTCTTGTTCTTTTTCTTGTTCTTGTTCTTGTTCTTCTTCTTCTTCTTCTTCTTCTTCTTCTTCTTCTTCTTCTTCTTCTTCTTCGTTGTCTTCTTCTTTTTCTTTTCTTCATTTTCTTCTTGTCGTCTTCTTCTTTCTCTTCTTCTTTATCTTCTTCATCTTTTTCTTTGTCTTTTTTTCTCCTCCTTTTTCTTCTTCTTTTTCTTCTTCTTCTTTTTCTTCTTCTTTCTCATTGTCTTCTTTTTCTTTTTTCATTTTCTTCTTTTCGTCTTCTTCTTAGTCTTCTTCTTCTCCATCTTCTTTTCTCTTCTTCTTCGTCTTTTTCTTTGTCTTCTTCGTCTCCTTCTTCTTTCTTCTTTTTCTCCCTTCTTTTTTTTCATCTTTTTTTGTCTTCCCCTTTTTCATTTTTTCTTCATTTCTGTTTCTTCTTCTTCTTCTTTCTTCGTCTTTTTTATCTTCCTCTTCTTTTGTATGGTGTATGGTGTAGGCATCGTAGATTTTACTGAATCATCAAGCGCCAAGAAAAAATCAAGAAGGAGCGAGAGACAGACAAACAGACAAACAAACTCTTCACAACGTCTGGATCCTTTCAACAAGGAATTTTAAAAATCAGATGATTACATATGAAATTATATTTTTTGATAGATGAAACAACGAAAACATCAACGAAATAATCAAAATTTGACCTATTTAAAGCAATAACCCAAAGACCCTCTTAGGATAATGTCATCTCGAAGAAAAGAATAGGTTTAATGATCACAAATTCAACAAAAACATGAATAATGGTTTCCTATTGTTGAACCTTTTTTAAATCATTGAAAAGATCATAAAAATGTAAAAATGTCAGGTAGATATAGAGAATACTGCAAGTCTTCATATTCCAATTCTCTAAAAATAGTCAACCAAGAGGTGTAGGTTCGAACACTGCCTTAGAATATTTAATTCAGTTCTTGTAAAAACTATTCATCCAACATTTCAGTCTTTCTTGTTGCCTTGAGAATACGTGATATGGTCGATCTGGTGTTCTTGAGTCATTGGTAACTTCTATCGATAATAATTCTTCATCATTAAGAACGGGTTTTGGCCTCTCCTGGGGTAAATCATAGGAATCTATATTTCTAGACATAAACCTTTTGAACCAACACAGAAAAGTTCGCACTGTAGCAGAGTTCATCCAATACTTTTTTCAGCGTTTTCAGCTATTTGAGCAAATCCCAATTCGATATCGATCTTAAAAAATTGTGGGTAGACACCACTACTGTTGAGGGATCAAAAACCTCCAGTAACAACGAATTTTATTTCTATTGACGTTTAATCTGCAAAAATACGATTCCATGAGTAAAATTCCTCACTTTTATAATTATTCTCTCTAATGTGAAAGAAAAAAAAACGACTCTACATGAGTAAAAAACTTCATATTTTTAAAGACTTGGCCACTCAACTTTTATCAATTCAAATCCTTATATACGAAGAGGAAGGTAAATAAGTGTCTCAAAATGGAACAAGGGGCTGCACTAAGAAAGAAAGACTGAGATTTTTTTTAAATCTGATATTTCCTGTGAGTATAGAAATTAACTAGAACTGTAAAACATAAAATGTGCCTCAAACAGAACTTGAAGGGTTAAAGTTTTGGCAAACAGAAATACGATAAGATTTTTAAAGGTTAAAGTTTTACCAAGATTGTTCTGTTTTGTTCGTTGATTTTTTTTAAACTTCTACCAACAAAATTGAACAGAGTTTATGTATTCATCGATATCTGTCTGTCTGTCTCTTTATTTGTGTGTTTGTTTGTTTGTTCATACAAAATCTCCAAAGGTTCTCGATTAATTCCAATGACATTTTGTCGAAGTGTAGACAATGGGTCGAAGAATAATCAATCAAATTTCGAGGAGGATCTGAGAATTTTTTCATTTTGTTAACATTGGAAAAAAAGGATAATTTTTCGGCTTTTCGGATATAGAAGAGAAACAATGGATTGACTGGGTTATTCAATTTAAAGAAAATTATCTAGTATCGAAATGAATCAAGATTCAAAGCGATGTCTCTGATAAATATTACAAACTTTTGTGACGTCATTGTCTGGGATTTGTAATCAGATTATTCAACAATGGTGTTGGCAGAGGTAAGCGATCTCGGTGTGCTTTCTAGTTTTAACTGATTTATTCTGATTCAAAACAAGAAAATCTTAGTTTCTTTCGTTCTAAGTCGAAATATTATACACGTAATGAATCTGTTTCAAAAGATTTTGAGATTAACTTTAGCCATGAGTGGTAAACAAGCTTATCTCGACGACTATCACCATCTTAGTGAGTTCGATTCTCCACAGGACGCCTTGTTGTGCAGTAATGGTTAACAAGCTGGTCTTAAAGATCATTGCCTTCTGCACTGTGTTCGATCTGTACTGGGTTTCTCGTATTTGTAAGCAAAATTTATTCAATTTTAAGATGGCATTCTGCGGTGTAGTAATGATTATTCAAGCCAGTCTATTTCATTCCTTCTCAACGACCATTACGAGTTTTTTCTCTTGTTTTTGTTTCTTTATTTCTCTTTTCATCTTCCTTTTTTTCATACCTTTTCCATTTTTTATGTGAAGTTTTATTATTTTTGTGTAGACCGATAATCCTCCGGCAGTGGGTAAATAGCGTTGATCGGAAAATAAAGAATAAGCCTCAGACCAACGTCCCATTTGCACTGTTTGTCTTCCTTTCTTCTCTTTTTCTCTCCTCCCTTACCATTTTTTTCTTTCTTTTCTTTATTTTTTCTTAATATCTTTGTTTTTTTCTTGTTTCTCTTTTTTTCTTTCTTCCTCTCTTGCTTTCTTTCTGCCCATAAGAATTTTCTTTCTTTCGTTCTTTCTTCTTTCTTTCGTTCTTTCTTCTTTCTTTCGTTCTTTCTTCTTTCTTTCGTTCCTTACTTTCTTGTTCACCTTTTTTTTCTTTCTTCCGTTTTCCTTCTTTTATTCTTTGTTTTCGGTTTCTTTTTCCCTCCAACGGATTTTCTTTTTTTTTTCCTGTTTTTTTTTTCATTTGCTTATTCCTCTTTTTTCTTTTTTCTCTTCTGATTTTTCCTACTTATTTTTTCATTCAAACCCTTTTCTAAAAGTTCATGAGTACTTAATACAAAATATACATTTGAATATACACTTAAAAATATCCGAGTCACTATGTGTAAACTTTTCTTTCCTCTCTCTCTCTCTCTCTCTCTCTCTCTCTCTCTCTCTCTCTCTTCAGTTTTGCTGTTTAAATTTTCCCGTTGTTTTCATGCCTTTCTTTTTCCCTGTTTCGTTGTCTTTTATCCTCGACTTCTTCCTTCCTTTCTTTGGTACTTTTCTTCCTTGCTTTTTCTTCTTTGTTTTTCGCTTTCTTCTTCACTTTTCCGCCTCATTCTCTCCTTATGTTTCCTGCTTTCTTTACCCTTCCATAAAAAATGTTATCTGAGTCAAATAACCGTAACCCCACAAATAGCCCGACCGAACAACCAGCCAGGTGGGCTACAGATTCTTCTCTCTCTCTCTCTCTCTCTCTCTCTCTCTCTCTCTCTCTCTCTCTCTCTCTCTCTCTCTCTCTCTCTCTCTCTCTCTTGCTCGCACATGTGCACGCGTGTATGTGTACGACCGGACTCCCCTGGTCATATTTTGGGGGCCACAACATTGATAATTTGTATGAGTACACCAGTAGACATAATCAAAAAACGTTTTCGTTTGTTTTGTTTGTTTTTTTGTTGTTTTTTGTTTTTTCTTTCAAAGGAAAAATACTTTTACGGGTCTCTAAGGTCATTTTGGACCAACAATGCCAAAATATTAAGCTGGTATTTTTTAGATATCTTTTTCAGATATAAGATCTATAATTTTTTTTTTTTGATAATTTTTATAATTTTTTAGATTATCAGGTCTGGTACTCACGTAAGCAATGTCAGCTCATTTATAAGAGGTATGGATATTTATTTATATATTTGAATATACATTTACAAGTCTCCGTGTCATTATGTGTAAGCTCTTCTCTCCTCTACATATATATATATATATATATATATATATATATATATATATATATATATATATATATATATATATATATATATGTGTGTGTGTGTGTGTGTGTGTGTGTGTGTGTGTGTGTGTGTTAGTGATGCCTTTCATCATGGAACCTCTCACCCTCTGCGTACCATTCGTTTCCGATGGCGTCTCCTCCCCATATCACACACTCTCCGACATGATTATTTACTTATGTAGTCGGATTAAAAGAATCAATTCTAAGCGATGTCACTTGGTCGTGTGCCTCTCATTAAGTTGTTTATTCGTCTTTGTTATCTAAACAAAAGCCAGCTTACTTTATGCATTGGATAAATACTCCTTTTAATTGTTTGTTAGTTTATTTCTTATTTACTGGTCCATCTTGTCAGATGCCATTATTTTTCCATCGAAACGAATTTTGGGCTTTTTTTTTAAGAAATTTTTCTTTAACACTTATTTTTCTTACTTGCTCCTTCTTATATTTTTTCTACTTTAATTATTGATTGTTTTCTCGGGTGATTTTTCGTTTCTTTTTATCTGTTTTTTTTATACCTATCAATCTATCTATCTATTTATCTATCTACCTAACAATCTATCTACCTATCACAGTCTGCTCATATTTATCCAGCTTTTTATCTACCTTTATATCTATCTCAGTCTGTTTATAACTGTTTATATATCCATATCTATCCATATATCTATCACAGTTTATATCTATTCATCTACCCACCTACCTATCTATCTATCTATCAATCTATCTGTCTATCTGTCTATCTATCTATCTATCTATCTATCTATCTGTCTATCTGTCTATCTATCTATCATTCCGTTCACATCTATTAATCAATCTGTCTCCGTCTGTTCATATCTGTTTAAATATTCATATCTATCTATCTATCTATCTATCTCAGTTTATATCTATTTATCTACCCACCTGCCTACCTATCTATCTCTTATTCTGTTCATATCTATCTATCAACCCATCTCAGTGTTTATATCAATCTATATACCCACCTATCTATCTACGTCAGTCTGTTCACATCTATGTTCCAATATTTTGTTACTGCTATTTTTAAATAATTTGAAACTGTAGCACTTTTGTCTGTTCATGTTTATGTATATATCTATGTATCTCAATCTGTTTATCTCTCTCACTTTCTTTCTTTCTCTCTCTCTCTCTCTCTCTCTCTCTATATATATATATATATATATATATATATATATATATATATATATATATATATGTATATACTTGCCTACCTACCTATCTATCTGTCTTTGACCAAATATTTCATTACTAATATTATTTTCAAATGATCTGAAACTGTCGCACAAGTTTTCCAGCCAAGGTTCTTCCGTTCGTTTCGAAATATTCTCATCTTTTTATCGAAAAAGAAGACGGAAAGAAAAATGGGTGAAAAAGAATAGAGTAAGGCGAAAAAAGAAAAATTACAGAAAAGGAAGGAAAGGAGAAAAGAGTAAAGAAAGAAAGAAGAGAGAAAGGAAGAGAGAAAAGAAAAGAACACAGAAATAAAAAAAATTAGAATTAAGATAAAAAACGAGGAAAATAAATAACATTTGTAAGAGGAGAAAAACGAATGGAAGGGGGAAAAAGTACAAACAGAGAAGTCGGAATATTGAAGTAAAAAAAAATAGATGTAAAAAATTAGACCAATAAAATAAATTCCTCTCTTTTTCTTTCGTTGATTCTTTTTTTTTTTTTTCCTTCCTAACTTTCTTCTCGCTTGACGCGTGCATCATGGCGACGACCCAAGTCGTTCCCTATCAAGCGAGTCCATGATGGTGCAGCCAGACAGTAAATCACTCGCGCACGCGCACTCGGGTAATATTGGGTCGACACCTGTTACGGCTGCAAACAGTGACGCTTGACTCCAAAATATAAAACAAACCTGCAGACGATCACGTGATCTGAAATTAAATTAAAACATAGTCTTTCTTTTTTTTTTTTTTTTTTCTTTTTTTTTTTTCAATTCATCAACCTTAATACGATTCTACCCAGATAGTATCCAGCCATTTTGAATATCTTGAGAACCGGTTGCACAGCTCTGATGTAACTTGGCAACCAATCATAGGGGACCTTACTGCGCATGCATGAACAAATACTATACCATGCAGCTACTTAATGTGACCGTTGGATTTACATTGACCTTGCTTGCCCATTCTTCACGTCTTTAACGGGATTTTTCTTTGGGCAAAACGTTGCATCAGCCATATTTGCCAGACTCTACCCTCTGCTTTAAGATGCTTGATCGCCGGGGGATGGGAATATGCTGGGGGTAACAAACTACAGGCACCAACACTATTTAGTAGGATCTGAACTAAACAAAGTCAGTTATGAAAGATTTATAGGAAGGGTGTGGTGGACATGCGTGAAGTAAAAACGTACAGTATTGACAGGAAGAAGAAAAATAGAACTGAAAAAATCTTGGTCGTACAAAATTGTAAAATTGCCGAAATTAGCAGATAAAATTAAATTGGGTTGAACTAATTGGATGGATGAACACAATTCAACCCCCTTGCATAGTTTATTGGTTTTCTTTTGATGGGAAAATTTTTCATCTAGAAATTTTTGACGAATCTTTAGTTGTCCCTGCTTCCCCTAACTATCAAGGTGGTGAGAATAGAGATGGAATCTCAGTAAATCCATCAGCGGGGGCGGGGGGCTAGAATCTTTTTAAAAATGAGCAATAGAGCACATAAGAATACTACGGCCCAGATTTGGCTCCCTAAGTAGGGTAGGAAGAGCAAGGATCCTTTCATTGAGTCAATTGATTCTCATACTTGTAAAATATTGCGATATGGAAATATTGAGAGAGTCTTATTTTCAATGGAAATCGTAAATGGCCATTTCTTTTTGGCTTCTTTAATTACAAAAATGTGGTCCTTGAATATTCTATCATGGCAACTGGTAATTAATAGGAATAATGTTCTTTCAGTGACGTCACACTTTTAATCACATCACACCTTTTGATGACATCGTACCATTTGATGACATCACACCGCTACCCTCCTTCCTATTTCTGTTGTTTAGAATAACTGGGTCCGACCGCCCGACAGACCGCTACCCTCCTTCCTATTTCTGTTGTTTAGAATAACTGGGTCCGACCGCCCGATAGACCGACCACCGACCGAAAATGGTCTAATAGAGATGTATGGATACATCTAAAAATCATACCATTGAAATTTTAACATATGTATATATAAATCGATGAATTATTTCCCGGAGGCTAACTAATATCAGTATAAATTCTCGTGACATATTTTTGTGTCCTAAATATCAATAACCTTTTTATCTTGAAAACAAAAGAACTTTATTACTTTTAGTCTCCTAAAAAAAAATGGCCTTCAATCAGTGAATTTTCGATCAACTTCTATAAGCTGTGAAAGAATCAAAGATGAAGAATCCATTTTGAACATTCCGAGTTGGATGTTCGGCCTTTTTCTTCTCAACAAATAATTTTCTGGATTCTCCTTTTTTATCTCTTTTCGTTGACCATTCAGTTTATAAGGAAGTTCTTTCTTTTTCTTTTTCTCTTTTTCACTTTTCTCTCATTTTGCTTCCCTTTTCTTCCTTTATTTTTTCTCTCTTTATCAATCTTCCTCTCTTTCGCTTTTTCTCCTTCTCCTACTCCCTCTCTTTTTCGTTCTTTTCTCTCTTTCGTACCCCCTTTTCTTTTTCTTTCTTTCTTCCTTTGTTCTCCCTGATACTCATCTTCTCTCTTTATCTATTTCTTTCTAATCATTTCTCTCTTCCTCTCTTTCTCTTCATCCTTTTCTCTTTGTTCTTCTTCCACGTCTCTTCCTTCTCTTCTCTTCTTCTCTTCAACTATCAATTCTCACTTTTTTCTTCTCTTTTTCCTTCATCTTTTCCCTGTGTCTTATTTTCCTTCTTCTCCCTCTTTTGTTTCCTTCTCCACTTCTTTCCTCTCCTCCTCCAACTTTCCTTCTATTCTCATTCCTCGTTTTCTGTTCTTCTTTCCCTCCCTCCTTCCCCTATCTCCTTCTTTTTTTTCTTTCGTTCTTCCCCTTCCTCCTCTACCCCCTTCCCCTCTTTCTCTCAGTTTTCCTCTGCCTCCTTTCTCTCTCCTCCCTTCTCCTCCTCCCCTCCTGTATTTTTCTCTCCCTCTTTCCCCTCCTTCCTTCTAAATTCATTCCCGTCTTTACAAAGAAAAAATGAAATAAAACCCCCTAAAATGTGGGGGAGAAATCCATTCAGATTTTATTTCTCTCATTTTAGGTTTAAGGTGGTGGTCGATCATGAAGAAGAGAGAGAGAGAGGGCAGAACGGCGGGCGAGGATTTTTCATCTGTCAGATTGTGGCCCGCTTTTCCAAACAACACAGCCCGAAAGTGAGTGACGTAAAAAGGCTTACCAAAACCCCAGCATGGCCGACCACTTGTCTCAGCACATCGATGTCAAAATCACTGTGAAGGGTGTGGCAGGGGGGGGGGATGATGTGCGGCCCTCTCTATGCTGGACACACTTAACTGACCCACCACCAAATCACTCTCGTTTTTAAGGTATTTCTTTCTTTCTTTTTCTTTTTCTTTTTCTTCTTCCATTCTCTCCTATTTTCATTCCTTTTTCTTTCTTTGCTTCTCTCTCTCCCTCTCTCTTTCTGTCTCCCTGTCTGTCTCTCTTTCTCTCACTCTCTTTATTCTCTTTTTCATTTGTTACGCTCCGTCTCTTTTTTCTTTCTTTTCTTTCTATTCGTCACCCACTTTCTCTCTTTCACTTTCTCGTTCTCACGCAAACGAATTCATACACATACACATGTATGCGCATACACAAACATACATCCATGCAAACGCACACACACACTAGTGCATGCACATAGAAACATGCATTCACAAACACACACAAAGGAACACACGCAAACACACACACACATGTACGGATACGTGAGAAAGAAACAGACGCACACATACAAGAACACGTACCACAGAGGTGCACACTTACACAGACACAAGCAAACATGCAAAAAACAGATACATACACACAGTAATGCATACACAAGCACACACATACGTACACGGTCATTCATACATGTTCACACATTCACTTACACAAGTCTTTTTGCAATTTTTTCACCTATTTCTCTCTCTCCTTCTCTCTCTCTCTCTCTCTCTCTCTCTCTCTCTCTCTCATTTTCTCTCTGCGTGTTTGCTTTCTCTTTTTTGCCTTTCTTTCTTTCTTTTTTTTTGCCTCTATCGTTCTCTCTTCATCTTTCTCCCTCTCTCCCTCTTTCTTTTGATGGCTGTCTTTCTTTCTCCTCTCTCTCTCTCTCTCTCTATCAATTCTTTTCATCTTTTCATCTCTCTCTCTCCCTTTTTGCCTTCATCTTTCCCTGACTCTGTATCTATCTTTCTGTCCCTCTTTCTCTTTTCAATTATATGCGTGTGAGAGAGAGAGAGAGAGAGTGGCAATCCCTAACATTATGTTCCTCTCCGTCCCTATCCAGACTTCCCTCATCCTACTCTTATGCTGAGTTCTTAGCAGAGAGACATTGAGTACCATCTTGAAAGTTTTTGGTGTTATTCAGTAATGGATTGAAGCACAGGCTACCGATCTGGAGTCGTGCACCCTACAACTTGGTCGTGGTGAAAATCGAGTCCCTGTGGGAAGAGCCTTAAAAATCAGCATACGAAATCCTGGATTTCTACCTTAACACGAACACGAATTTCTGACATCGGTGCTAAAGTCTGTATAGGTACTAATTTTTGAATGAATCATGTTGGTTCCTGTTTCCTCGACAGAGATTCAAAAAGTATAATATCCAGTGACATAGCTTCTGATTGCAAGTGATTAGGGATAGGTTTCCTTCTTGAGGGCCCCCCCTCCAATATTTAATGAGATTTGATAAAAAGAGAAAATTTGCAATAAATAGACATGCCCTATGACTTGATTGGTGAAAAACAACCCAAGAGACTGAATTATTATTCATTATGCAATTCATGGACGACGTTTGTCCATAAAAACGTTTGAAACGATGTGACAATGAGATTGGTGTTCTGACTGATATGTTATACAGCGGTAACCTTGACTTTTTGCATTAAAAAAAATGCATCCATTGACGTTTGTTAGTTTTTGAATTCCACGTGGAAGAGTGAATGTGTAGCTCAAAAAAGGACGTGGATTTGTGCAGTTTTCTTCATACACAAAAGCAAAGTCCTTTCAACAAAACATTTCAGTCATGGAAAGCTAGAATAGATTGTTGATGCACTATCTTTACCAGTTTTTCTTTTGTTTATTTAAATTGACATACCTTGTATATACAAAATCTTCGTCATTCTAAAATGACAGTAAGAAATTCAGTCGTTGAATCATAAATTAAAACACTCGATTGAGGGTCCGTGGGGCGCTTTCAAATACCACCTCCCCCACCCTCTGGTTATATTAGAAACTGTCAACCAAAAATGTCGCCAAAACTGTCAATTTAGGTTTCTTCAGTTTTCAAGTTGGTCCAGCTGGCTATGTATGTATCGCGTGCACAGGCTGCACAGATGGAACTAGAGGGCTGAAAATTTTAACATTTTCTTCCTGTACTCTAGAAAAAATATTTTTTTTGTTTTTGTAAAATCAGCCCCAAATAGGTTTTTAGTGAAATTTTTCGGTTTGGAATGTAAGTTTGTGCTAAATTAGTACATAGTGTGCACCCGCTTGTTATTTTTTATTTTCATTTTTTGTATTTTTGATATTTAGACTTTTTATTGGTTGCTATCCAACAAGAGGTAAGATAAGTAACTTATTAATTTATCACCCCTTTTTCCAATTTTTAATTGATCATCCCCAAGTTGGCATGCTACCAATAGACGATGGTCGTGCGACGATTTATATTGAGATAATTTTATTATCATAAATCACCTCCACTGTAAATTTGTATGATTATTTTAACCATCAGCTTAATTTTCTCGGTTACTTTTTATCACAACTTTCACACAGGCAGATTCCCCCCCACCCCACCATGACAGCGAATAAAAAAAAAATAAACAAAAAAATGTGGTAAAACCTTGAAACTATGAGAATGTAAACAAGCATGGCTACCGAATAAAGGATGGGTTTAAGGGTATTATTGACTTCCGGTTGTGTCTTGGTGGCTCTATCAATAGAGCAGGCTGGCATGGACGGTGCTCCCCGTTGGAGGGATAGATTCGATACCCATCCAGGATGTATTCTTCATTTTCTGATCAAACGCTATTTACTCACTATCGGAGGGAAATCGGCTTGAGTGAAAGTTGTGATAAAAGAAAAAGATAGATTAAAATGGAGTTAAAAAGTAGTTGTGAAGATTTAAAGTGATTGCGATGTATCCTTCATCTTTGTTTCATGGCTCATAGGAGCTGGCCGAAAATTCACTGATTTTTCTTTTTCACTTTTCGTAGTACAAAGATGAAGGAGTCACAAATAAAGCAATGTCAGTTGGGGCAAAGCTTTAAAAAAAAAGCTGAAGAGAAACAGTCTCAGATTTCGACAAAACCCAGAAAATACGAGACAAACACACTGACAGACAAAGAGATATTTCACTTTCGAGGTATTCATTAAATCATAGACATATATACGAATCTTGATACTAGCACGCACGCAAAGACACACACAGACATACGTACGCATAGATTCATATACATATATGCGCACGTGCTCCAGTTTCTTGGTTTTACATTACGTAAGTACGGGTGCATATATATATATATATATATATATATATATATATATATATATATATATATATATATATATATATATATATAAACTTGTACTTAATTCGAAATTCGGCCAGTTACTACAAACTAAGCGACGGACTCATTGACCCACACATATTCACACATATATATATATATATATATATATATATATATATATATATATATATATATATATATATATATATATATACACACACACACACATTTCATTAAAAGGGATGGCTTTGGAGTATCTTTTTAACTTTTTTACATTATATATATATATATATATATATATATATATATATATATATATATATATATATATATATATATATATATATATATATATATATATATATATATATATATATGTATGTATGTATGTATAGTCTCTGTTCCGGCATCGAAAGCTCTACAAATGAATGAATATCAGCTTAAAATATACATACGTGTATTTGCAATATATACATATATTTGATATTATGAATTGAGTTATTATATTGAAACTTCTATTACAAATGATTTCCTGTCATAACTCAGTTCGGGTAGCCGCTTCAACGTAACATTGCTCTTACCATTGAGTTAAACAGCAGCAAATCAGTCACAGGTTCGATTCCTGCTGCAGCCCAATTTTCTTTAATTGTTTTTTCTATTTATGTTGTCTTGGCCAAATTATATATAAACCGTGTTACGACAGGAGATCATTTCAGATAAGAGTTCCTATACGATAATGCAATTAATAATCATTCTGTCGGATCATACGTCTACTTTCTAATATATATATATATTTATATGTGTGTGTGTGTGTGTGTGTGTATGTATACAAATTTATGTATGTATACAAATATCCATCGTCTCCACAAGCTACTCATATGTGTACATATATGTGTGTGTGTGAGTGAGAGACGTAGACATAAACAGATTTTGCATACACTAAATTAAATAAATTCTGACGACAAAATCACTAGAAACATAAAGACAGTGCTCGTTAACCATCACAAGCGTATAAACACGACGGCGTCATGGAAAGATGCTGTCAAGAAGATGTCACTGCAAATATAGCAGATTTGTGGGTAGTAAGAGAGATGAAAGGAATTAGGACAACGTGTGATGTTAGGCAGGGCCCTTCACATCAACCCTCACACGATCAGTAGACACAGACACAATCGGTCTTAAAATAGAGTCATCCGGGAGATGCTGTTTTGTACAGGGGTATTTCTAGTGGTTATATATACCAATACTTACCTCGAATTCTCAACAACTATCTATCTCAATTTCCTATCTACTTGTCTGTCTTTTTTAACCGCTCTCTCCCTCTCTCTCTCTGTACACATATATATATATATATATATATATATATATATATATATATATATATATGTGTGTGTGTGTGTGTGTGTGTGTATCTATATATCATCGTTAAATACGTTTTTAGGGTAACCTATGCCAGTAAGCCTTGTTTAAAAGAGAGATATGTAGTATAATCAGATATCACTGTACAATACACAAAAAAAAACTTACATGAAATGGCAAACTACATGCATGGCAATCATAAAGATTTTTCACCTGATGAGGCCCAGAGATGGCCGAAACATGAACTAGTTTGTGTTGCGAATCCACATCCTATTATACATTTCCAGCTCTAATCTAAAACAACTTGACTTTCGGAGTATAAAGTTGAATGTATTGAGCACTCCATGAAATAAATCCATCACACATCAGACACTGCTTTATATTATGCTATATTGCTAACCTGATCTGTACCATATGTATTACACACACACACACACACACACACACACACACATATATATATATATATATATATATATATATATATATATATATATGTGCAACATGAAATGCCATGTTCAATTACATCGATGGAATCGCCCAGGTGATACTATCCGCTAGAAAGTGGTTCCGTTTCGTTCAAACCATGTATATGATTTATTTGATAATAAAAAATGTTATTATGAAAATGTTGATGGAAGCTTGATGGTATATAACATTGAATAATTAGTTTTAAGGTTAGCGGGGCAAATTGTCAAATTCTTACGTTGAATATGTTGATACAGAATCAACTCAAAAAAACTTTTTTTTTTTTTCTGAATAATTAGTATTTAAAAGATATCATTTGTTGGTTTGCACGCAGTCTGAAATTAAAACTAACACAATGGATTTTATGTTCAATTGAATATTCAATTGAAATGACACGAACAGCGAGCCACGTCCGTTGTTACACTTACTGATCCCTCATCGTAAGATACGTTTTGGGGTAAGCTACGTAAGAGAGCCCTGTTGCAAAATATAAATGATATGCAGCATACAATAATATCAATGTACAATACGCATAATATCTTACATAAAATGACAAACTACATTATGAGCTATATTGTAAGATAAGGAGGGGGTGTTTGATCAGCACAGCTGGGGGGGCACGTTGATGTAACTGTTTTGTTTTTTAAATCTCCGAAACAGTTACATAGTAAACAACTGATGATCTTAACTAGAGACAAATCATACATTGTACAATAATATCAATGTATATGAGAAACAGTAAGAAAATCTCTTTGGAAGATTGCATAAATTGCATTTACAGCTATCGGGAAATGGGTGACTGAAATGATACAAAAATCTATTGATAAAGCTGTTTAATGTTTAGTGTTTAAAGCTGTATATATATATATATATATATATATATATATATATATATATATATATATAGAATTACAAGGATATATACGCGGTGAATGTTGACATTTTGTGCCTAAGGTCACGACTAGTGTTCTAGTGACGTCATTTGGTAGCGAATGAGCATGTGATGATTATTTTTACGTTTTTCGATTTTACCAAATGTATTCAAATATATTTATATATGATTAACAATTGTGTCACCCACAGAGGTTTCGTTGTATTACTAGTCTTTATTGTGGCTATAGACTCGATATCCCTTTCAGTACCACTAGATGGGATCGAAACCTTTCGCTTCGGACCCAGAGGCAGATGTTCTACCCCTACTCAGAACTGGACGGTCAGTAGGACCGAATAAAGCGAAATGTTCACTTACGCAGAATTCCCGATCCACCAGAGTTGGAAGAGCGTTGCTTAGCCGCTTATAGCATGCATATTTATATATATATATATATATATATATATATATATATATATATATATATATATATATATATATATATATATATAGCTTTCCACTAGACACATTAAAAAAGAATTTCAAAATCTTTCTTTTTTCACTTCAGTCAGGTCACTCATTTTCTGATACCTGGGGATATTATTTACATAATTTTCTTCAGTTTTTTTGGTGGGGGTCTTAATGTTTTTCACATTCCTTGATATAATAGTTCTATGTATAGCATCCGTTTCAGGGATTTAAAAACAAAGATTATATCAATAGGGCACCCCAGCAGTGTTGATCAAACGCCATCTCCCTTTCAGTTATGATTATAATTTATAACTTATGTCATACTATATGTAATTAGTAATTTTATATTGGATATTATCATAATGTATTGAATATGGATTTCAAACTACCTATCATTCAATATTTTAAAACACAGGCTTTCCTCACAGAAGCTACCCAAAAACATATCTGTCGATGAGGAATCAATAAGTATAACAGACTTATTCGTTCAACTTCTATTGAGTGTTCACCTGCGTGAACATTAAATTTGCCGTGCCGGTTTCAATCTCAGACTGCTTGCAAACCAACTCATGATATTATTTTTAAGAATTATAGTTACACAGAAAAACTTCTTTGTGTTGTTTTACAAGCAAAACATTCAACCAAAGTATTTAACGATTTTTCCACTGACCTTAAACTTGATTTTTCTACTATTTTGCTTCCATCAATTCGTTTTTTCCTTTTAATCTATCGAATAAGTTAGCCTTATATACATGGTTGAAACGAAATTAGACCACATTCTAGCCGGTAGTACCACCTCAATGGGCTATTCTATATATATACTCAGACAATTTGCTACTTGGCATTCCATGTTCGATCTCTCATCCCGTCCAACTACCAATAAGTCAGACCAGTGGACCAGAGCCATATGTTCACTTCTTTCCCTGGTTTTAGCCAATACAAAGATCTTTCACCCTGACAAAGACTAAATCCATCTCTTTTGGTTCCTTAAATCCCAAATTAATACAAATCTAATTGACTTAACGAAGGTTACTCATTTATTCTATTTCGAACTCTCGTTAACATATTCTTTCATTTTCGTTATCATGTCATTATGGGCAAGCAGATAAATTTTGAAAGGAATGGGACGTCTAGTCATGGCTTTATTCAATTGTCAAAAGATCTTACCAATTTTGCCGCCTTGATTGACCATTATCACAAATAAAGAAATGATTTTCGGTATAAAATCCCATCCTTAAATATTCTGATTATATATGTCCATAAAATATGTAAGATGGAATACTACTTGTTCTAAATGGCATACGTACAATATGGATATTCTCTTCTGTTCTTAATTCACTTAGTAGAGTTTGAAGGATTTCCTTGTGATTTGGTAAATTTACATCATCAAGACCTTTATTTTCATTTAAAAAAATGACAAAAACATTACGAAGTATACTTTTCTTTCTCTCAATCGGAGGTTTATATCATTTTGTGTCAATCATATCAAATATTCAATCGTACCATTGGTGTAATATTGTCATCTTACATATCAATTCAGATAGTAGCATTATTTTGACTTTCAATATCTTCTTTTTTGTTTGATTAAGAAATTTCCTAATTTAAAAGATCCTGGAAGATGATCATCGATACACTTTTGGACTTTGGTAAAAACAAAAAAATCCTCACACGAAATAGCCGATTCTCTAACATTCCTATCTATGCGAGAATAAACAAGGTGAGCTCCAGATCAGACTTTAGTATTCAGTTCGTAAGAATACGTAGCACCCATGGCTGTAATAATCCTTCTATTGCCTTATTTTAAGTTATACTTTATTCATTTTACCTAGGCTATCAGAAGAACAGCTATGTTAATATAACTGTTTTGTTTTTAAATCCCCAAGACAGTTACATGATAACCACTGATGACTGCGATAAGAAAACTTCACTCGTACTCACTATAATATCTAATTCTGTGTAATCGATTGAGATTTTTTTTTTCGTTCATTTATGCATTCACTCTCCATGCATTATCTCCAAAAGTTCTCTATGAATTTCTATGACATTTGGTGTGAGGCTAGGCCACAGGATGAATTTAGGGGTGGGGGTAATTCCAGAGATTTGTTTCCGATTGAGTAAGTGTACGGTAGAGGCATGCGCTCTCTAAGTCCTATCTCGTTCATGTACCAAGTTTGTGCCAATTCTTTCGGGTAGATATTGCTAGAATCTGAACCATCTTTGGCAACCTGATAATTCCATGAAACGAATATCGAAGTTGATCTGCTTAGACCAGTGGTTTCGAAACTGTGGTCAGCAGACTCCTGGTGTCTGGCAGACAATGGTCGAGGATCCACGGTTGAAATTTTAAATTCATTCTATGAATTCAAAATAAGGATAACTGAGCACTTTTTGAACAACGTATTTTTGTGAGCAGGTTTTCTCTGGGATTTTTGATATGAAAAAATAAACGTCGAAAGAAACTGAATGTTCAACATGACATGAGAATTAACCTTTTTTTTTTTTTTTTTCATTATTATTCGGACCATCCTCATCTTTGTTGTTTTTTATACAACGTTTCGGCCGTGGACACATAGCGCAGTGGTTACAGCATCAGACAAATTACTGTTAAGTAATCTGATGGTACTAGGTTCGATCCTAGTGTGAGGCAGTATAACAATACTACTAACGCTGAAAGAGGGGAGTACGGTCGATATACCCCCGTCAGATAAATAAAGGGTTCGGTTCGGTTCGTTACTTCCCAAAAAATCTCCCAGATGATACCTGACGAAGGCCGTAGAGTGCAACGGCCGAAACGTTGTATAAAAAACAACAAAGATGAGGATGGTCCGAATAATAATGGAAATAATAATACCTCATCTCAAAAATTCCGAGATATACTGAGAATTAACCTGTCAAATACTAAATATTGAACTTGACATTGCATATCTTGTGGCAGAGAAACACTATTATCCATTTCACAGCTCTCAAATGACATGGTACACAGACATGTACCACTTATTAGGATTCGAATAAATGTAATCCATTCAAAATTAAGATAATTTTTAAAAGTTTTTAATTATCGTACTTCATTACTGCCTAAAAACGAAATGCTAAAAGTAAGGTCCTGCCTGAATATTTCCTTGATAAAAGGGGTCCTTGAGTTTCCAATGTTTAAAACCACTGGCTCAGACAATTCGGGAGAACTAAGTTCAATACCAATTGACTAAAATCTTTAGGGTTTTCTGTTTACGATATTTTTCGACGTGAATTGTGTTTGTCTGTTCTCCTTTTAATACACGAAATACAAGCAAGACACGGCTATCTTTACATGCTGAACAATTGTAGTCATGAAAGATGACGAAAGGTTCTATCCTCTTTTTTATAGGTTTGTGTGGTTTGCTTGTCTGTTTGTTCCAGCGCTCCTGACCGTACCGTTTTGTCTAATGATTGAGAGATTGGTATCAGATTCCTTCTAAAATTGTTTTTTGAGATTTTTTTTTACCATTATTCTGGCGTGTTTATTTGTTTGTGTGATCCATTACTCCTGGCTATCCTGTTTTGTCTGCAGACTTGGAAATTGACATGATTACTACACAGGACCCTTTCTAAAAAAATGTGGGGTTTTTTTTGTTTTTTTGGTGGATTTTTTTTTTGTTTGTTTTTTTTGGTGTTTTTTTTGTTTTGGTTTTGTTTTTTTAAGCTTTTTTTACATTTGGGAGGCCTCATTTTGTCGGGTTTGTTGTTAACATCTAGATTCTACAAAATCTAGATGTTTCTAGATGTTGTTTTTTTTTACTTTATTTTACATGTTTTCCATTGAAAAACACCAGTGATGTCATACATAGAATTTATTCTGACCATATTTATACTTCAATGGGATTTCTTTCACATGACTTCAAATTTTGAAGCTATGGTCGTTCAATTATTGACTGTGATGGCTATTCTAGATCATATTCATCGGATTTCTGTGTATCTGCTACCTTAACATCGCATAAACAATACCGAATATCTATATCATAATGATACTATAATTCAAGGGAGATAACCCCAGGTATATTAAATGCTAATTATAGAGTACTTTCTCTTATTTATCCATCTTTTTTTTTTTGTCAAATAAACATAATAAAAGTTCTGTAAATAAGAATTGACTTCCCATCCAGCTTAGAGAGCACTGACCGATAAGTGTAACCCGAGATGAACATAAGAAAAATGAATGGTAAGAGACACAGACTTCAGGGAGAGTTGAATTCAGGCCTTTTCATGGACGATAGAGAAACAAGCTGTCTCAACCGATATTTGAACTTGGTCCGCCGATTTCGTTTTCCGAGAGGATAAACTATACAATAGACAAACAGATAATGTCATCTACAAAAGTAGATGGGAAAATGAATACTAAATGCCAACGCCTTGATGCGTGCAGTTGAATATCCTCTTTTCTTTTTCACTGTTTTTGTTTTCTCTTTCAGATGCCCTCTCTCCAACCATTGAATGCGAAGGTACGGTCAAGCTCTCCTGCCAGGTAGGAAACAAAAAGTAAAGCCTCCAACGAAACACTGCTCGTCATCGCAAACAAAAATACATTGTCTTACTTTTTCTCTCTCCTCTACACGCACACCACTCCCCATGCCCCAAACACCCACCACCACCATTTATTTCCCCTAAGACAATTCGCGTTCCTCTTTAATTCAGGTAATTCAGAAAGTCCCCCCTCACTTGCCTCCATTTTCCAAACCTGCACTTGCTATTTCTACAATATATATATATATATATATATATATATATATATATATTCAATCCTTCCGAGAGAAAAACAACGGTAGATAATTCGCTGCGACCGCCAGGGGGATTACCGGAAGTATTACGTTTTGAGTTTACGTGAAGACGACGTTGTCTGCTTTTAGAAAACACAGGAGTTTCTGGGGGGGATCGTTGTAAGGTTTCAGGTAATGGCTGCGTGAGCCGGTTTTCAAAAAGGCTGTGCGACACACGCGAAGTCCTTTTTACGAGCGCTTTTGTTCTCACGCTTAAAATCCTGTCGATTCTTCTGCGGAATCTTTAAACTGGCCCACCCACGCGGAGGCGAGGTTGACAGCTGAGCAGATAAACACATGTGGCATGTCAGGGAGGTCGGCTTCTGGCTTATGAAAGGGACGAACGGGGCACTCGAGCAACCTTTTGTGTCCATATAACAATGCAAATGTAGATAATGATGCAAATAGGGGGAAAATACAATACAACCAGAGACAAAGACATTTTATGAATCTACGCATTAAAATGATTGAGGCTTGATGCACATTTCCCTATGGAGAGAAATGGAGTAGGAACATTGACAATCTTTCATGTTTAGAGGACCTGCCTGTCTCGAAAATCTGTATTCAAGATGGTGGATTCTAACGAGGTTCAAACACCAACCACAAATAAAGTACCATATAGCCTACCAACAACACACACGCATATATATATATATATAAATATATATATATATATATATATATATGTATGTATATATATATATATATGTGTGTGTGTGTGTGTGTGTGCGTGCGTGCGTGTGTGTGGTGCTGTCATGTAAAATGTTGACATGTTAGTTTTTACCGTTTCTTTCGAAGAAATACCCTTGTATACAGTGATACCAGCGGTTTCTCCATGACTATTCAGGGCAAAAGTCCGTGCTACATTTGGTTCTCTTGAGCTGTTCAAAATACCTTGAATTTGGGGTAGCGCTCCATCTATCTATCTATCTATCTATCTATCTATCTATCTATTTACTAAAAGATTTGTTTGAATCACTGGACTATCATCAGCCTTCCTGGAAGTCTTGTAATTTGTGAGCTGCAATGGTGTGGAAGGGAGCGGATGTTAAACACGCGGGGCCAACCACTCGGCTATAAATATTGATCAGACAGCAAATATTTCTACACGCATTGTAAACCTTGACGAATATATATAAAGTGAAACATTGTTTATACATCATAGTAGCATTGTTGATATTACGGTACTGCTCGTTGGAATTTGAACGAGCGCAAACTGTATTTCTGGCCAATGATTGCATCCTTTCAATATATGTATCGATCTATGTTTGAAACTATTTAACCAACCAGTTTGGCAACTCTTCCAAATCGAGTCTCCTTGATGATTGATTCTGAACAAAATTATAGCTGGATAGAAAAAAATGTTTGGTTTGAATCAATTTAATTTAAGTAATAAAAGTAATTACCAAATTATATGATTGTGAACTAAAAGACGAGCCTAAATGCATGCCTTGTTGCACTGATTGCAAATAGATTTGGTTCTTCTTGCGTCTAGTTCCTTTTTATTCTCTTAAAACAAAACATACATATATATATATATATATATATATATATATATATATATATATATATATATATATATATAAATATATATATATATACATATGAGTGTGTGTGCTCATTTACATATACCCTATCCTTGATATCGAGCTCTCTCCATAACTCAACCCTCAAAAAATAAGATAGATAGATAGATAGATAGATAGATAGATAGATAGATAGATTGATAGATAGTGAGCTGCATGAGGTCGTGTATCAAAGAGGAAGAAACCTTGATCGTAAGAGAAAAAGAAAAATAACGGACTCGATTTAAAAAAACTGCGACGTTTTCTAACAGCATTTGTCCTGATTTGCGTCTTTAATGAAGCTATGAATTCCCACGGAGGTTTTCGAGCTAATTCCCCTTCAAACGTCTCAAACATAAATAAAGATTGAATCAAAAATTTCAAAAAATATCGTCGAAAATGCAATAGTGATAAATGTATATATATATATATATATATATATATATATATATATATGTGTGTGTGTGTGTGTGTGTGTGTGTGTGTAGAGTATGCAAACACTGTATCGTCTACTTTCTCTCTCTCTCTCTCTCTCTCTCTTTCTCTTTCTCTTTCTTTCTTGTACTTTTTTGTCTAGAGAATGGATTTGAAAAAAAGGTGTAAGACGTAGGGTGACGTAAAAAAAATATCCCCTCTTCTTTATCCACTCTCTATATATCTACCAACGCTATGGGCCTATTAAAAAAAGCTGTCTATCTCTTCTTAACCACTCTTTTATCAGGGTCACTTAAATCATTACGAATACTGTTAACCTATTCGAAAATTGGTCTTGAAATGAATTTCCCCCGTTCTGGGAACTGTCGATCTCCGTTGCAGTTGAAAACAGTTCATTGTAAAGAGTCTCAAAGCTTGTAGTCCTTCTTTGTTGAACTTCGTTCACTTGAACAGTCGAAGCAGTAATAACAGATCAACTTGAATCGGGTCGTTTGGTCACAGAATATTATCAGGTTTCTAAGATTGGTCCAGATTCTTGAAATTTGCCAGAAACATAGGCACCGGCTTCGTACATAAAATAGAAGGCACTCAGAGAGCGCATATCCATACCAACGCTGTGCACAAACTCAAACGAAAACGGATTCGTGGATCCACCCCAAATTGAATCACTTAATCCTTACATCAGGTCCTATGCGTCTACAAAATGTCATTGAAGAAAAAGGAACGATGAAAAGGAAAATTTTAAAAGAGAGTCTGAATGAAGGAAGGAATGAAAGAAAGAGAGAAAAAAAGATATCAAAGTAGACAGAAAGAAGAAAGGAAGATTGAGTGAATGAAAGAAAGAAAAGAATAGCGAGAAAGAAAGGAAGAAAAAATAAAATCGGGGAAGGGGGGGTCGTGAGGAAGAAAGAAAGAAAAAAAATTCGAGAGGAAGAATAAAAGAAACTCTTCGAAGATCAAAATGAAGATCCAGTTAAAAGCAATCGGTAAACAACAAGGAAAAAATTTAAAAAAAAAAACAAAAAAAAAACACTAAATGGATTCGCTCAAAAGTCGACTTGTAGCGAAAGAGGTCACGTGATTGTCGTCGCAGGTGAAGAGAGAGCGAAAGACGCCTCGGATCGAACGCGTCACTTGCCCGCGACGCAGGCGCACTGCGAAGGACGGATTAAACAAAAAGACGGCGTCTTCTTTATCCGGTGTATTTGATCGGCTGCGACTACAGGACGTCAGAATGCACAACCACTCAATACAATAGAGCGAGAGACAAGCCGCCATATTCCATTGCCTGCTTTCTATTTTATTAATAAGACTTCTTTTTTTTTCTTTTCTTTTTTTTTTTTCTTTTGTTCATTCATTTTAACCTTGCTTTTACATAATCTTAGCAGCATATGAAAGAGGTTTCGGAGAAAATGAGTGAATCTCGAAGATGACAAAAATGAGAGATAGGAAAGAAAAATATTGAAAATAGAAAGAAAGAAAGAGCATAGGTTGATGGAGAGAGAAACAAATGGAAGAAGAAAAGAAGGAAATTGTGAAGAGGAAGTGTGGAATTGAAAAAAGGAAAAAAAAGAAAAGTGACAAAGAAAGATACAAAAGAAAATTCGAACGAAAAAGAAAGAAACACTGAATGAGGAAATACAAAGTCTTCATAACATATTTTTTTAAATAACACTTGAAAAAATAATGATAATTAGAACGTCTGAGTTATTGAAAAAAACATTTGAAAGAAGTTTGGTTAGTTTTTTGGTTTGTCATGTGACTAACGTCTTTTGGCAACATGCTGTGTTGGGAGTGACCAATTAAAACATTGGAAAAAGTGTCGATCAATGAATGAGTTACTTCTCTAGCCTTTTGTTTGACAGTAATCTCTAAATCTCTGAATTTTCTGAAAACAAGCAGGTGCAAACTAAGGACCAATTTAGCATAAACTTACATTGCAAACTAAACCCCACACACTCTAAAACCTAGTTGAGAGGATTTGAAAAAAAGAAACTTTCTAGACATGAATAAAAAATAAATGTTTTCAATAGTCTAGCTCTACTGGTACGACCTGATACATACAAAGCCGGTCAGCCAGCCAGTCAGTCAGCCAGCCAGTCAGCCAGCCAGCCAGCCAGTCAACCAAACCAATTAAAAAACTGAGAGAAGCCTATGCTGACTGTTTGGGTGATAGTTTTGGTTTACAGTTTCTAATAAAAACGCGAAAAGGAGACAGACAAGAAAGGAAGAGGAAAGGTAAAGATTGAATATAACAGGGGAAAAAAGATGCGACAATTGAGCGAAAGAAGATCAACTGAAGGAAATCAGGAAAGAGCGAAAAAGAAGAAAAAATAGAAGACGGAAGAGGGAGCAGATGACATCGACAATAAAGAAGATATCAGCAGCTTGAGTAGTATTATGTCCTAATTTGTAATTGTACTTGAAAATTAGTCAAGCTACTTGGGTAGACACCATCGCTGTCAAGAGCTGAAAAGAAAAAAATGATAATAAAAAAAAATGTCTTTATTTACATTTAATCAGAAAAAATGCAATTAGCAAATCATTCACTTTTAGCATTATTCTCTGCTATGTAAAAAAAAACAATATTTCATGCGTAACAACCTGGGAAAACGAGGAAATGTGTTGTAACACAATTTGTGTAACAGCCATATATATATATATATATATATATATATATATATATATATATATATATATATATATATATATATATATATATATATATAAATGGATATATACATAGAAATGGATATATATGATCTGACAGAATGATTTGAGATTGCTTAATATTATATACAAACTTTTTTAAATGATCTCCTGTCGTTACATGGTTAATGTATCACTTGCCCTAGACAACGTAAATAAAGTAGACAATTAAAGGAAATAACTCAATTTATAATCATTCTGTCAGATCGTATATATCCATTTCTTAATACATAACTGT
This sequence comes from Thysanoteuthis rhombus, assembly GCA_963457665.1. NCBI lineage: Eukaryota > Metazoa > Mollusca > Cephalopoda > Oegopsida > Thysanoteuthidae > Thysanoteuthis > Thysanoteuthis major. The sequence continues at coordinate 48,661,910 of OY735229.1, forward strand.
CGTGTTGAAAGAAACGAACAGACTGTAAATAAAATGAGAATTGTGAGTGAAAACGGTGATTCGGGCCTCTGCATTACTGGCGGCTATTTAGCTCAATGGTCAGAGCAACGCTACGTTGCAGCAGCTACCTTATCAGTTGCAGGTTCAATTCCTGCGGCAGCCCTGTATTCTTTAATTGTTTATTCTATCTATGTTGTCTAGTGATATATTAACCGTGTAACGACGGGAGATCGTCCCAAAAAAGTTTCTATATGATATAACTCAATTCACAATCAACCATATGTAGAGAGAGAAAAATAGATACGGTATTTCGATGTGTATCTAAAAACATCTGAAACGTCGCATTAGGAAAATGTGTCCCTTTTACAATGAACCAAAACCAGGGTCAGGTCAATCCAGTTTTTTGTCTTTTACTATATTTGTTCCAGCAAAATCTATCTTAAAATTCAGTTTTTACAGTAAAAGAAAGTCATCGAACGCTCTCACAGATGGTTTAAGGGAAAATCATCGCTACCAAAATATTATAAGACTGTTCACCCATTTTCCAGACTTTGCAGTTACTTATTCCAATTACATATATATATATATATATATATATATATATATATATATATATATATGATAATACCTTACATAAAATAACAAAGTACATGTATTATGACACAACCCAGAAAATAATAAAATAAAGGTACTTATTAAAATCATAGTTATGAGTAGGTGGTATTTGATCAATACTGGTGGGAGCCATTTCAATATAATTGTTTTGTTTGTAAATCCCCGAAACGCTTATCTGCTAAAAACTGATGACCAAAACAAGAAAAATTCGCACTTAATATCATATGTAATTCTGTGTAAAACGTAAAACCCACTGAAAATTACATAAATCATATTTACAGTTGTTTTGGAAAAACTATCTGAAATGTTCTGTGTATATTTAGTGTTTAAAGCTGTAAAGCGCTCTAGACTCTCTCTCTCTCTCTCTCTCTCTCTATATATATATATATATATATATATATATATATATATATATATATATATATACATGTGTGTGTATATACTATTGTGTCATCTACAGACAGCTGTTTCGTTGTATATATTATCCCATCCAGTACCACGAGGTAGGAATGAAACCTTCGCTTCAGACCCAGAAGCTGATATCCTACCTCTGCTCCACGGAACTGGACGGTAAGTAAGGTTGAATTTAAGCGATATGTTTATTTAGCATATATTCCCCATCCACCAGAGTGCTCTATACCTATGGAAGATATATATATATATATATATATATATATATATATATATATATATATATATATATATATAAGATGATAGTGATTATGCTGATAATTAGAGCATTAAGGTAAAAATAAAATATCTCATATTTTTAGGCATATATATATATATATATATATGCCTAAAAATACGAGATATTTTATTTCTACCTAAATGCTCTAATTATCAACATAATCACTACCATCTTTACAAGTAACCAAAGAATCACTTGAAGACACTTGTTTTGTCATTAACTGTTGGATAAGATCCTTAAATTTGTCTTACGAACTCCTAAGATCCAAGGCATCAAATTCCTAATACTGACTTTTTCCTTATTTTCTCTACTTTTAATAATCAAAGGAAAGAAACAGACCCTAAAGTGGTCGTTAGTTGATTTGGCTGATAATCTCTGAAGAGTTGAAGAATAGGCAATAGTGAATGTGAAAGTAGAGAAAATTGACCTTAAACTAATTGAAAGCATCGTAAGCGGCTGATTTAAAAGTTGAAAGAAAAGGATACGGTGTGGATAAAAGTACAAAAAAGAATTAAAGAAAGGAAGAAAGAAAAAAAGAAAGAAACAGACAAACAAAGAAAATGAAAGAAAAAAGAAAGAAAGGAACAAATACACAAACAAAAAAAAAGAAAGAAAAAGGGGAAAGCGAAATTCAAGTAAAGTGAAAGTGAAAATAGGCGGAAAATAGTTTGTAAAACGAGGGCGCGAAGATCTTGGAAATGAAATTCCATTAAAATGAACGGCCGAATGCATTCTTATATTCACACCCCCGGGCGTTGTCCTTAAGATGTGCTGTAAAGAATTCTGCCCACATCTAAACCAACCTTCTGGGGAGGGCAGAGAACACGTCATAACTTATTAATTTCAATCTTCAAAAAATATACGCAAATGAATCAATTCACACAGAGACACACATATTCATGTTATGATGTATTGAGTCGATATCTTGTGTGATGATGAAATCGTCTATACTAATTAGGAGAAAGAATTGGGTATATAACATTTCCTACTCCATTCTCATTCGCTCTCCCTCTCTCTCTCTCTCTCTCTCTCTCTCTCTCCCCTCCATTTCAATCATCTTCGTCTCTTTCCCAAAGTGCAGTTTTATATTTTCATATGCACACTCGCCTTTTCCCTCTCTCTTCTTCATAGAGAAAAATTTCTTCCCCTTTATTTCTGTCTCTGTCTCTGTCTCTGTCTCTCTCTCTCTCTATCTCTCTCTCTCTCTCTCTCTCTCTCACACACACACACACACACGTGCACGTGCACATACATACACACACACATACACACACTTGGGACACACTTTTACGGTTTAATCCATATTTGTATCTATCCGTTTAATTACTTATGTATGTATACATGTATGTATGTATGTATGTATGTATGTATGCATGGATGAATCTATCTATCTATCTCTTGATTTAATTTCTTCAGATCTTACTTCGTCTTCTTTCTCATTCAAATAAATAAATAAAACTGACATTTAATCGCATCGATGATAATAAAAACATTCTGGTGGGAGGATCAGATTTTCTTTGAGAAAAAGAAGATGATTTCTCCAACAACAATTACACGAGAGTTTACGTCACGTTTTCGGGGAAAATTAAAATTTCATTTTTGCAAAAGTGATTTTTAAACAAAGAAAATATTTTCAATCATAGAGAGATTTTTGAAAAAACTTCGACACTCTTCCCAATTTCAAAACAAATTTGCTTGAATTATTATAATTATTATTATTTTCATTGTTATTATGATTATTATTTTTATCATTATTATGATTATTATCATTATTATCATTATCATTGTTATCATTATTATCATTATTATTATTGTTGTTGTTGTTGTTGCTGTTTTTATCTAATGAATGATTTTCTCTTTCAAAACAAATTAGCTCAAATTGTATTTAGTTTTGTCGGTTTATTAGTATTATCATTATAATTATGATCATCATCATTGTTATCATTATTATCATCATTATTATTATTATTATCATCATTGTATGATGGATAATATTCTCTTTCAAAACGAATTTGCTTAAATTGTTCATAGTTTTATGGGTTTATTTTCATTATTATTATTATTATTATTATTATTATTATTATTATTATTATTATTATTATTATTATTATTATTATCATTATTGTTATTATTATTATTATTGGTGTTATTAGTATTATTATTATTATCATTATTGTTATTGTTATTATTATTATTGTTATTATCATTATTATCATTATTACTATTATTGTTGTTATTATTATTATTGTTATTATTATTATCATTATCATTATCATTATTATTATTATTATTAATCCTCATCATCAAATGGATAAGTTTGTCGTTCTCCATTTCATTCTTTCGGGAAGATTATTTGTCATTTCTTGACTGACCTTCATCTTCATTCAATATTTTCGATCATTAATTTATACAAAGATAATATTTTTATAACATCATCTTCATTGTTTTTGCAGCTATGATAAATAAACTTTTTTTCCAATATATCAGTTTTCATCATTAGTCTTTCACATACTAAACCTTCCTTCGAAAATATCTGCTTACTTCTTTTTATATATTACATAATAATATATAGAAAATTATACAATGGAAAATACGTGCGTATTCATTTTTTCTGTTTATTTATGATTGTTACATAAAAGTTAGAGAGACTTTGATAATAATAATAATAGGTGTTACAATAATTGATATATATATTGATATACATTATTATATAATATCGATTAATATATAATTTATTGTATAGCACTCAAAACTATGATCAAATCATAAAAATATTATAAATAATACACTTTGAAGAATTATAGATAATGTATGAATATTTGTCAATGACATCAAAATAATTATCATATTTATATTAGGCAATAAATGTGTTATACAGTAGAAATGTGTGTGATTTTATGTATTCTTAGATCAGTGTCAATTCTTCTCCAAATATCTAATTCATCCTATAAGTGTATATTGGTGGTTGGGTGATCTACAAAACTTTACAGCTTCAAACACTAAACACTAAGAAACTTTTTCAATAGATTTTTTTGCGCCACTTCAGTCACCCATTTCCCAATATCTGTCAATCCAATCGATGTAATTTTCTTCAGTGTTTTTCCCTTATTTCCCCTGTATTTAGTTATTATGGTACAATGTATAAATTGTCTCTTGTAGGAATCATCAGGTGTTTACCTAGTAACTTTGGTGGATTTTAAAAACGGAACAGTTCTATCAACATGGCACATTTGGCCTCGGCAACGTGAATAGAATAAGCAATTAAAGAACATTGGGCTGCTGCAGGAATCGAACCTGCAAACGATAGGGTAGCCGCTTCAACATACTGTTGCTCTTACGTTGTCTAGGCCAATGATACAGTCAGCGTGTATTAACGGGATGTCATTTCAAATAGAGATTCAATATGACATAACGCAATTTATAATCATATATATATATGTGTGTGTGTGTGAGAGAGAGAGAGAGAGAGAGAGAGAGATAGAGAGAAAGACAGAGAGAGAAAGACAGAGAGAGGTTGATTTGTTAAATTGAATTTTTCATATATTTTCTTAAATTCTATTATGAATACTAAGGCAGGGTCCCAATTCAAAGGTTGGAGCTCAGGAGAGACCGGACTTGAAGGTGTGGCGCAGCCTGCAATAATTGTAAATTTTCTGTCCATCATATGAAACTACGACTTCGAAGTATTTCAGTTATTTCTGTTCAGTGTCGCCAATTTCGAATTTTTTTTTGAAATCTCAATGTAGATAATTCTAATTTATTGAATTCAAGATAGATAAATTATTGTAACTATGAAGGAAGATTTATTGATTTGTTATTCTTTATTTACTTCTAATAAATTTCTGAATTTCAAAAAAATTCAAACTCGACACTGCACTGCCTTGAGCGCTGACTAATATATCTGGCGAATGTCAAATTCTTGTAATGACCAATCGTCAGTATGCAGGGTACACACATGGACAGAGATTTCTCCAATCGAAGCTAGATTTCACTTGTGAAGACGAGTATATTTGTTCTAATTGTTTTTATTAAGTATTATGTTTTGTTTTTTTTGTCTATTTCATGTGTATAATTCACACGGTAAAGTTTATTTTACTTATAAATAGTTATTGATTCCAGCGACAAATATTCTTCAAGATATCATCGAACCCCTCTCCTTGCACATGAGTCACGAGAAGTCCTCGGGTAATTCCACAAATTTACCACGGACAAGAAATTTGTAAAAGTGACCACCCCTCATATACATACATTACTTATCATTCTGTAGACATATTCATTGTATCCTTTTCTTATCATAGACGTAGAAATAAGTCGTTCTGAGACAAGTTGGACACGGAAAAACAGTCTTTCTTTGGACACATACGTACAAACATAAAGATATATATATAATTTGAGGGTTGAGTCATTAATGAATGAAGGATGCTCAATATCGAGGATACAGCATATATATATATATATATATATATATATATATATATATATATATGTGTGTGTGTGTGTGTGTGTGTATTGTGTCATCCACAAACAGCTGTTTCGATGTATTACATCTCTTCAGTTTGGCTATATAGACATATAGACTTTCCAATATCCCATCCAGTACCGCGAGGCAGAATTGAAACCTCCACTTCAGACCCGCAGACTACGAAACGAGACAATCAGTAAGGCTGAATTTAAGCGATATATCTATTAACACAGAAATTCCACATCCACCAGTGCTCCCTTTCTCTCTCTCTCTCTCTCTCTATATATATATATATTCGGGTTGACTCTGAGTTTCATGTCTGACGATTGCACAAACTGGCATGAAACTCAGAGTCTCTGTGAAGCACAGAATTTTCTATGCACACACACATACACACACACACACACACACACACACACACACACATATATATATATATATATATATATATATATATATATATATATATATATATGCTTGACTATTATTGATGCTATAAAAATGATAAAAGCATTTAATCTTTCGTTATAAGAAGAGAAAAATTCTGAATACGCATGTATATGTATGTAACTTTATACATCTGTCTGTGCATATGTTTGCAGATATGTTTATATAATAGATAAGTACGTTTATATTCATTTATTCAAGTATGTGTGAATGCATTTATTTATGTAAGTATGTATGTATAGTGATAGTTGGGTATATATGTATATTGGTAGGTAGATATGATGTATGTGTGTATTTCTGTGAGAATGTATGTCTGTATGTACGTAAGTGGTGGACGGATGGATATCGCGACGGAAAACGAATTTATTGAAGTGAGTTCGGATTTCAGCTAAGATTGTCTATATGCGTTCAGGATGATGACTTTGAGTGAGGCATGAACTTATTTCTCCCTATACACTGTTCCATCACAAAATATCTCGGTGCCGCAATAGCTGATAGCGAAGAGGGGGAATATACAATTGAGCAAACCCCTACCCACATTCCTGCCTTACCTGTTCCTTGCGAATTACACCCATTGTCAAATTTGACAGAGTCCAAGACGCGTACTTCTCGGGAGCATTTTTAAAGCACAGCTCGCCGGAAGTCAATCCTATGCTGGACAGAACAAACTTTCCTTGTTCGGACTCTTATAGATCCTATCAACACAGATACTTTTTGTGTCGAAATATAAGGTTTTCATCCAGCTCAGCTAAATATATATATATATATATATATATATATATATATATATATATATATATATATATATATATATATACTACGATGGGATCGAAGTCACAAAAAAAAGCCCACGAAACCATCCAACGCCCCCACCCCCTGTAAGTGTAATTAATTCCATGGTGGAAATCAGATCTCAATTTTTAATCATTCTTTGTGTTTTTTATCTTCGAGGCTAAAGGAAAGAGAAAAAAAAAAACAATCAATTTTACGAAGAAAGAAAAGACTGCTTTTCCGAGGGAGACGACGACATCAGAGAATCGATCAAAAAAATATTTGATATCTTGTTTTCGCGGTTGAGAGAACGTGATATGTCAACTTCACACAAAAGTGGAGCACAGAATGTGAAGTGCAGAGTGGCCTAGCGGTTACCGGCACGAAAACGGAATCGGCTAAACCAAGCTAAACTCGAGTTTCGTCCGTGGCTGCTCACTCTCACTTCGCAACAATGCCCTCAGGAAAGACATGAATTTCCCCACCACCACCGCTATGCATAAATAGCAAGGTGGTTGGAGCCATTTAACCCTGTGAGACACCCCATCTTGGGCATGGGGCTTGCAACTCCAAATGCTACCAAAATTGCAAAACAACTATTTTCACCACAAGGAGTTTACGGGGGAGAGATAGAAAAAAGAATATGATTACGTGTGTGTGTGTGTGTGTGTGTGTATGTGTGTGTGCATGCGCTTCTTTTTTTTTATAAAGAGGAGGTAGCAATGTGTTGCATTTCTCAGGAGAGATAGAAGACTGTCATTATCCATCGGTGGCTTTATTGTTTCCTTTAAAACCATATCGCCGTGTTATAAGTCACGAAGGAGTTTGAAAAGTCTAATTATATTACTCGGTTTGAAATAGTTTCATTCATTCATTCGAAATGAATTTTTTTTCATCTTCAAAGGAAAAATTTTTATAAAAAGTATTGAGAATTTCAAAAATGACAATCGATTATTTGAAAAAATATTAATTTTTTCCTCTCTCTTTCGTGACGTTTAGAACAGCGTGCATATATATATATATATATATATATATATATATATATATATATATATATATATATATATATATATATATATATGTAAAGAGAGAGAGAGAGATTCAGAGATTTCGTGTGCTGTTATTTTTTCTCAGATCTGAGTTTCTTGTTCCAAAGAACGTGAAAACAATTTGAAACTGAGAAAATTCACAGTAAGCGAATACCTCCGCCAATACATTTCACTAACTGAAAAGTAATGATTTTTTTTAAATATTAAAAAAAACAAGCGAGAAAAATCAAAATGTATAGATATTGAGTTACTTTCCTTAAAATTTAAATGTACAGATATTGAGTTACTTTCCTTAAAATTTGAATAAAACTCATTTATCATCTGTTCATTTTAAAACCCTGCAGAATAATGAATGTGTCTCTCAATTGAAAACAAATTCCTGGATCCACCTCAGGAATTGATTCTACCGTTGCCCATGGCCGACCCTTCTGAAAAAAATCATTGAAATTCATGCATAACTTTTGAAAATATTGCGCGCGCAAACAAGCTACAGACACGAGTTTTTATATATGCCTCCATGATTGAAGATCTTTCGAAAGGTGTGAGCAAACTAAAAGAATTAATCAAAATATTATATAGTTTATTATATATATATACTGGAAAATTTACAGTTAAACAATGAAGATGTAAAAGAATTTTCTTCGTCAGTCATTTCCAAATATCTGTTAATGCTTAAAAAATTGTCAGAGGGTTTTATGTTTTACCGAGGATTAGATTAGATTGTACACACACACACACACACACACACACACACACACACACACTCACATACACATACACACACACACACACACACATATATATATATATATATATATATATATATATATATATATATATATATATTTATATATATATACACACAGTATATGTGGTACGGATCAGGCTAGCAGTATAACATAATATAATAATATATCAATAATATAAAGCCACTTCTGAAATGTAATGGATTTATTTCATAGAGTGCTCGATACACACAACTTTTTGCTATTGAAGTTGAGTTGTTTTAGAGGTTTAAGTTGGTTTAGAGGAGAGCTGGAAATAAATAGTAGGATGTGGATTCGCTACACAAACTAGCTTGTGTTTCTGAAACATGAGCTAGTTTGTGTAGCGAATCCACATTCTACTATTTATTCATTTATATATATATATGTGTGTGTGTGTGTGTGTGTGTGTGTGTGTGTTTGTATGTGTGTGCGTGTGTTTGCGTGTATATCCATGCTTAGAAAAGCTAAACTTCATGCATGAATGTTCTCTACTGACCAACCTCCCGTTGAAAACCATTCATGTAGGCGTTAACCAATGTGTTTTACAACCTCTCGGAGTTTAGACGTGGGTCGGACCCTCCACCTCGAAGCTACAGTTTCTGAAATCATCCTTCCCGTGACAACCATCAAAAATCACCTCACCAGCACTTGGGCCTCTGCTTTCGCTCTGTTAAACATCAACCGTTTGGGCCCGCGAGCCAAAAGTCCGTGCTTGAAGCGCAGCTCAGGATCACGCCCAAGTTGAGAAGTCACAATCCCCCGCCACACTGATCGGCGAAAGAGACGCTCCGATCCGGTCGCTTCAAAATGTCAAGTGTGATGTTTTCAACCGATACATTCTCCGTCCCGTCCCGCGCGGAGGCGACGTCATCAGCCAGCGACGTTGACGCTAGCAGCCCGGCGGACACGGCCAACTGCGTAAATAGGAGGCGCTAGTCACGGACCCGTAGTTTCAAGAAACGGGTGGCATGCGTAAACACGTGTACGCACCAATGCTTTTGCAGGGGACGCGTGAGCTACGGCTCCAGAACACGTACAAGTGCACACTTTCTTGCCTTCAGTGAATCCACACGAACAAAGATAGTTCCATTTCTTATGCACATATTTTCTTATCTTTTTTGGTATGTATGTACTGAATTTCCCCGTGTATAATGCGAAAAACTTGATGAAAAAAATCAGTCGAAATTGGGGCCGGTGTGAAAAAAAAATAGCAAATATTATTTGAATCTCTACCTGAAATGATACACTGTTATTACACAGGAATCGTTTTTCTCGGTCTAGATGGCGTAAACAGAATGAACAATGAGAGAAAATTGGGCTTCCAGGGGAATCGAACCTTTGACTGACAGGTAACTGATTCAACATTCAGTCGCTCTTTCCATTCAGCAAAACAGGATAGCGAATACGTAGGGACCGAATAAGTGCTTTATCCCCTAGTTCTCTTGTTCATTTACTGTTCGATTCCTATCGCAGCCCCATTTTCTTTAATTGTTTATTCTATTTGGACTGTCTAAGCCAAGTGACATATTCTCTATACAATAACAGGACATCATTTTCTATTGAGTTTCAAATAATATAACACATTCATTATTATTCTTTCAGATTATACATCAATTTCTCAATATATATATATATATATAAATATATATATGCATATTTATATATATACATATGTGTGTGTGTGTGTGTGTGTGTGCATGCACATGTGTGTGTGTATGTGTGTGTGTGTGTGTGTTATGCAGAATCGTTGAAATTCTTTTTGAAAATAAACTTAACGTAGTTTCAATTTCATCAAACGTTTGTTTTTTGAGATCCACTAAGAGACGCTACCTACGATACATCTGTACATCCGAATTCTTTCAATGAATTCGGCTGTTTTCAATATTGAAATATTGGAGTGTTTTATTTGGGGGCAATTCAAATAATCAATTCAAATTAACATAATTAACGTAATTTGTCCAGTAAAAAATATTTGTATCACTCTTGATAAGAGCTAATCCCACAAAACACGTATAGAGTATATATCTCTGATATTACTGTAATTGTAAGATTGTTCTGATTGGATTTTTTTTTTTTCGAACTTACCCAATACATTTAGTACTTCTTTTAATAAAAATATTGGATTTCTAAAATTCAAACACGGTACTTTTTATTCTTGAGAAAAAAACCGAAAAGGTAGTAACACACACACGCATATATATATATATATATATATATATATATATATATATGTGTATATATATATATATATATATATATATATATATATATATATATATATATATATATACATATATATATATATATATGTGTGTGTGTGTGTGTGTGTTTGTGTAAAATGAGCGAAGATTTATTTCAATGGTTCATTTATGTGGTTGGTTCATTAGAGATTGTACATTCTGTTTCACTTTGAAAAACGATGTTCAAATGAATTGATGATCTTTTTCCAGTGAAATAGAATGTGCAATCTGTAATAAACCATTGACAAAATATTCACTCATTTTATAACCACTCCACTGATGGTATTGAACACTTTTTTGAAAAAAATGATCTACTTGATACATTAATACTTATACACACGCTTGTTGCATATTTATCATTATTCTTATATATATATATATATATATATATATATATATATATATATATATATATATATATATATATATATATATATATAAAGCCAGGCTTTCGAATAATAATTTTCTTGTCTGATAGACCAACCCAGACTTCCCCGTCGGAAAATTGACATAACCCCCTTCTTCTTACCATGCATATATATTTATATACACCGATTCGCTCGTGTATGGATATTGAGGGAGGCTCAAACCTGTTCTCAATGATGAAGACTTTTTCACGGTAGTGGCTAACGACCCCACGTTTGAGTATCTAAAGTTTTTAGGACCATATCATGTCATCTCAAGATAATTGCAAAAGTTGAAAATTTAGAAAAATGTGTCCCACATGAAGCGAATGAAATACTCCATGTCAGTGACCGATCCCACATCTCTTAGCTGACTGCTTATAAGCTTCGAGAATTTGGATGTGAAGTCTTGCGACATGATCCTTATTCGTTTGACATTTCTCCTACAGATTATCCTCTCTCCAAGCATTTTGAAATTTATTTCTGTCAGAAGAGATTCAAGAATAGGGAATCCCTAATTCGCACTTTTAATGAGTTTGTTACTACTAAAACACAAATTATGCTATAGAGATTGCATATTGTCAATTATGAATCGTTAAAGAAAAAGGTCATTGATCCAGATACCTTGTCCGGATATTCACCGTTTTTCTTGTATATATATTTCTTCATCTACTTTTCCAGAACGACATTTCATATGTAGAAATGTAGTGTTAGTATGTGTGTGTGGAGATAGCTGTCTTCGGAAACTCGTTTGTTCATTTACACTTCACTGACTCCATGAGCAAACCGTGTCATTACTAATGGTTTTTCGACTGTTTTTTCCTACCTGTTTCCCCCATGTATGACATTTACTGCCTTTAAAGATTCATTTGTTTCAACGAAATACAGAAAGAAAAAAAGAATATTCAAAACTTGCATCAAAATTGTAAATATAGGTCTCTTCAGTTTCTCAAGTTGGTCCGACTGGTTGGCTAGCTATGTATTTGCCACGCATGCTGGTCGCACCAATGAAGCTAGAGGGCTGAAAATTTATACATTCACTCCTTATTATGTCTAAAAAAAATTTGTCTAACCCAACCCCCAAATCAGTTTTTTGGGGTACCAAATTGCAGTAAAAGCTTATGCTTAACTGATCCCTTTCTTCGTGTCCGGCAAAATTCATGCCAGTTTTTAAAAAATTCCGACATTTTTTTCAGTGATTACTACTCAACAAAAATCGAGAGAAGTAACTTAGTCATTTATCTTTCCTTTTTCAATTTTTTTTTCAATTGATTACTCCCAACAAGGCATGCTGTAAAAAGACGTTGGTCTCGCAACGGTTTCTATTGAGTGACTATCTAGACTTGTTTCTCTTCCTTTTTCTCTTGTTTTTGATAAGTTATCTTCGTTATTTTTTTATTTTTATTTTTTTACCGTGGTTTTGCACCCCTCACGCTCTTCGAGGACAAAGGAAGCATCTTGACCCATCATAAAAAACATACACGCACAAGCATTTTCATACCCAATATCTATCTTCATGGACCTGAAGCTGGCATAGTTTCGAACTGTGTCCGCTGGCTTTTGAGCTTCATCTCTATCCATTTTGTACGTCCGTTAGCAAGAGGTATCTTAAGGTTTCAGAATAGCCTTAGAGAGCTAGTTAGGGTGTTTGTCACACTTAGCGTAAAACTGGTGGACATCTTTTTTTTTAATCTTCAAAATTTTCCCTGTATAAATTAATGGTATCTACATCTTCGCTTCACACCATTTCTACTTACACAAAGTTTCATAGGAACGATTAACTTTCGGATGTCGGGGGGATAACTCTGCGTCACTCCCGCTTCAACAACTGTGTTGTTTATTTTGTCAAACTCCTCACTAATTTGAATTTGCTTCTCTACTATAACAACAACAAGAATAATAACAATCCTCACAAAGTTTATGATAATAAACTCTTCACTGTCTGTCGATTCCTTCTGGCTAAAACAAAACGCAATGCGAAATTGATATTTCCCTATGGTCATCTGAAACCACGATTAAGTGATTGATAGCCGACTCTCTTATCGACTGAGCCAAACTGAAAAGTCTTGCATGTCTACCAAATTTATCTCACAGATACACGAGGGCTTATTTCATTGTAACGAATGAATAGATTTATGCAAAAAAATATTTTTATTCATCATATGTACAATGTAGAAGTTTCAGTAATCGTCTTCTTCCGGGACAGAGGTAGGAATGGATTTTACCCTGTCACAGCCATGCCTGAGCACATATAAGCGTGTGCGCGAGAGAGATAAAGGGGAGAGAGAGATTTAAGGATGGTAAATTGGTCAACGCACTCATTAAATCCAGAAATGAAGTAAATTCATTTTTCTACCGACTTTTCTAACGGGTGTCCTCATCTTGTTTTGTTGCCTTTCGTCTCAAGGCTTTCGGTTGATCTGCTCTCTAGTCGTCATGTTTAATGGTGGCAACTCAGAACAACCTTTCTTTTTTTTTCATTTTTTATTAAATCTGACTTCTTTACGATTTTCAATTCAGTCCATCATTTCCATGGCAACGAAAAACAACGTGGTCAGAAATTGAGGAAAAAAAAACGAGTGGGCCTTCGGCGAGATTCGAACTAAACAACTAGAATCACCGATAATTCTTCATTTTTTTTTTTTTTCAATTTCATTTTTATTTTGACTAATTTTTATGTTCATCCTAAATTTCAGTTGCTTTTTATCACAACTAATGATTAAACAGCGTAATAGGAAGCAAAAGTTTGCCCACGGCGAGAATCGAAGTCACACCCTCTACTAGTCAAAATTATTATTATTATCATTATTATTATTATCATTATTATCATTATTATTATTATTATTATTATAAATAATGATAATAGTAATAATAATAATAATAATTATAATTATAATTATAATTATTATTATCATTATCATTATTATTATTATAAATAATGATAATAGTAATAATAATAATAATAATAATTATAATTATAATTATAATTATTATTATCATTATCATTATTATTATTATAAATAATAATAATAATAATAATAATAATAATAATAATAATAATAATAATAATAATAATAATAAAATCAAGACGAGGGTGAAAGCAAGTCAAAATTTTACAAAAATCACGTGTTACGATACTTCATCCAAAAATAACAACGAAGATTACATTTTTTTTTATTTCGAATTACCGTAACATTCTCTGATTAAATTAAGTATTCGAAAATAATTGCAAGCTTCGATCTTATGAACATTTTTATACCTAAACAATGCCTCATGCTCCATATTTTTATTTCATTGGGAAAGTTCTGTTTATTCTTTTTCAAAAGTCATCAGTGTCTATTCATGTAGACTAGCATTCGTATTCTTGCTATTTCCATCACAACATTTCTGCTGATGTGTTCTCTGGCCTTTTTCAGACGAAAAAATTCATTGGGATATAGTGTATGTCGGTGTATGCATGTGTAGGTGTACATGTAAGTATGTGTGTGCATATGTATGTGTGTATATGTGCGTTTGAGTGATTATGTGTATGCATGTATGGGTATATGTATGTTACGCCGTTATGCACGGGTGCATGTATGCATGTATTAGTGTGTGCACATGTGTATGCATGTGTGTATTCATGTATGAGTTCGTGTGCGAGCATGTAAGTGTATGAGTGTAAATACGTTTGTATTTATTTTTCATACCAATATTTTGAAGTGATACTATGATGTCGAGGACACGCGCACACACACACACACACACACACACATAGATAGATTGATAGATAGATAATCACGTGTATATTAACTCATATGTAATCAACATCATCTTTCTGTACACACGGAAACACATAGACAATAAGTTTATTAATTCTGGTCCCACGCATATTCATGCACGTATAAATACTATGCGTCAGAAACCTCACTTTCGTATACACACACGCTATCAACAGATACATTGTCAAAAGCCAGTATACTCACTAACAGCACATTTTCAAAATTACAACGATCTTGATTACTAGGTATTAATTCATACACATGCAAATGCACTTATAAAACTTTCGACGACATAGAGATTTGTGCTGAATTCAAAAACACAAGGCTGCACATGCGCATTTGCACGCTTACATATTAAGTCATACGCTTACACAAACGCTAGACATATTCAAAATTATTACGGACATTATTAACCCATATTAAATCATACGCATGCCCCCTCTCTTTCTCATACACACACACACACACACACATACAGGTTCTTCTAAAACATTAGTTTCGTGCTGAATACACAGACACACACACACACGTACACACATTTATTCATTCACTTAACCAAACGATGGAAATCTTTCCCTGCTTTAATAGACGGCCACTCAAATCCACCTCGAAGGCCCGAAATCCATTGTGCAAGACATTCTCAATTCGCGCCATTATAATTCCCTTTTGGCGGGAATATTTGGTTGATCTCTAAGCCTCTCCAAATGGCCACTTGACTCGTCCGGGTTAATACTCTATCTCTCAGGGCCCTAATGTCCCCACTCCCCTGCACCCTCGACCCTTTTGCGTCTCGTCTAACCCTACTTCCCCCTCCCTCTACCTTCATTTTACTCACCCAGCCCTGCCGGCCAAAACCCAAAATTCCACTTGTCTTAGGTCGTCGAACAACTTCTTACTGCGTTACTCTTCTTCTTCTTCTTCTTCTTCTTCTTCTTCTTCTTCTTCTTCTTCTTCTTCTTCTTCTTCTTCTTCTTCTTCTTCTTCTTCTTCTTCTTCATCTTCTTCTTCATCCTCTTCTTCTTCTTCTTCATCTTCTTCTTCTTCTCACTATTCGTCATGGTTGAAGAAGTAAACATTTATTGAGCTTATCTTAGTCTGGCATAGGGCCAATGTCGTTGGAGATCGGACTCTTTACACTATAAATGATCAGAGAGACTAACTCACAAATCATTACTATCTGTCATTGCCGACCCAACAATGCCCCGCTCTTAGAGCATTTGGCACTGTACTCGGTGTGTCAATTATTATGGGGCACATGACTTTACCTCATGTTCCACAGTTACTTTAGCTCTCAGATGTAGTCCTGGTATTTTTCTCTTTTTTTTTTTTTTATCTTTACTTCGTGATCAAACATTGCGTAATCAAAGTTAATTTTGGGTGATAAAAATTGACATTATAACAGTGTAAAACCTGCTTCAAGTACGCCAAAGTATTTTTCTGTGTTTTACAATTAACTCTAGGCTATTTTCTTGCGATTCAAACCAAAATGAAATCTTAGAATAATATATTTATTAGTCATTGCCATATATCTATATATTTTTAAATCTTTTTTAAAATCTGTGATCATTGCCACAATTGTATCATTTTTGGTACCTATCTAATGCGAAATATGAAAGACATATCTGGTCTACACACTCGGATATGAATAAAAACATCACGTAACATCTTACAAAGTAATGGACACCATTTTTTTATATATATATAGATATAGATTATCGCTTCTTGTTTTTCTGTCTTCATCATCATCATCATCATCATTTATCTCGTGGCTATTATTGATCTTTTTCTTCTTTCATCATTATTATTATTATTATTATTATTATTATTATTATTATTATTATTATTATTATTATTATTATTATTATTATTCCGCTTTCCTGCTTCTCCCTGAGTGCCCAGTCGTGGTCAAGTGATGTCGTGGTCTTAACAATAGGATCGAGATTCCATGAAAACAATGAATGTCTTTCCTGGGCATCAAACAATCAACAATCTAAGACAAAAGGAAAGTTTGAAACAATTAAGCCCGGAAGTAAGGACGATCCTTTCAAGCCGGAAATACATTCACTCGTTCCTTACTTCCTTTCCAATTAACTAACCTCTTTATTCCATTCTCTTCCTTACGATTCGATTTACGCTTCTTCTTCTTCTTCTTCTTCTTCTTCTTCTTCTTCTTCTTCTTCTTCTTCTTCTTCTTCTTCTTCTTCTTCTTCTTCTTCTTTCTCATCATTTTGTTATCTCTTTCCTTCTTTATTTTACTTCTTCATCATCTCTCATTACATCTCTTTCTTTCTTTTCCTTCCATTTCATCTATTTTTTCTTTTTCTCTATTCTGTTTCTTGTGTTATTTTCTTTCTTTCCTTAATTTCCCTCTTTCTTTATCTCTTATCAATATATTTTCCGTCTTCTTCTAATTCTTCTTCTTCTTCTTCTTCTTCTTCTTCTTCTTCTTATTATTATTATTATTATTATTATTATTATTATTATTATTATTATTGTTTTTGTTGTTGTTTTTGCTGCTGTTGTTGTTGGAGCAAACAGCTATTCAACAAAGTTGTCTAATAGATTGTAGGATTGGGCTGAAATTTGGTACTGGAGACTTTGGGACCAAGACGCAAGTATTCATAGATCCAACTATAAAAAGTGCCCTTACGCTGGCCGTTCCTTCTTAGAAAACTGATCCACCACCATTTTAAGTTCAGAGACTCTAAACCTGTATAAACCGGTTTTAAATCCACTGAAATATTTCGATGTATATAAGTAGATAAGATATATTTCCATTAAAATTCATTATAGGTGCTCAAAATTATATTTATGTAAATTACTTGACTGCTTTGAATGGAACTATTAGTACATAATGGAAAACTAGGTACATGTAGTTGATTGTTTGTTTTTTACCCACACGAGGTGAAAGGGTTAAGAATTCATCCTGAGACCGAAAGGCCAACGCTCTTGTGTCTTTACAACAATAAGAGAATTCATAGAGTTTGTCTGTCCACGTATTCACGTATCTGGTATCCCCACATTAAACCTACCTTGTGTCACACTCTGTTCTCGAGGGAGTTCGGACAAAAATGAAAACCTGATTTTCATTTAAGTTTGTAGCTTACTTACCGATTACCCAAACTGCCATCCTACCTCAGCAAGGTGGGACCGAAGTTGTGGCTGCGTAGTTTTCATTTTCAAGACGAAAATATATTCACTGACCCCCTTGCCCCCTTGCCCCCTTTCTTATTAAGTGACCTCTCTACTTGATGTCCTTTATGGCTGCGTTTCTATTTACTTCTTTTAATCACTTTGTTCTTTTCCCTTTACTTGTTTTTCTATTCTCTCTCTTTGTCTCTCTTTCTTTTTTTCTTTTCATCCTTATCTTCTTTTTCTCTATTTTTTTCTCTCGTGTTTCCCCCTTTCTTTCCTCACTTTCTCTCTATCCCTCTCATCTATTATTGGATTGTTGCCTTTGAAACCAACCCCTTTTTGTATACCATTTCTATAAAGGCACGAACGGACAACGAAGATTGGAAAGGATAAGGGATAAAGTGAGAAGATACAGGTAAAAGACAAGAGAAAATTTGGACCATGAAATAATGGACAATATTAGTCGTCAACACCCATGGAAAACATTTTTTTTTTTTATGGTTGTTTTAAGAGGGGAATTCCCCACCAAAATAGTTTTTTGGTGGGGATGGATCAATTTACAATGTAATTTTATGCTAAGTTGGTCCCTCAGACTTCTTTGATCGTGATCACTACCCATCAAAAGGCAAGAGATGTAATTAATTCATTGATCATCACTTTTTCCAGTTTTTAATTGATCATCCCCAACACGACGTGCTGTCAAAAGACGTTGGTCACGTGACACTTTCTATTGTGTGACTATTATTATTAGTAGTATTATTATTATCATTATTATTATTATTATTATTAAATTTACCTTCATTTTTTTTTCTTATCCCCTTTCCTCCTCTCCTTTATTCTCCCTTGTTACTTACCTCCTTTTTGCAACATTCCTTAGATTGTCAGGTGTGACCCAAAGAGACAACCCTTAAGTATAAACAGATAGATCAACAAAGCCAAAAATTCCAAACCGTCTGTCTCTGCTTCCGGAGCCACCTGCACCAATTCTAGAGAAATATACAAGCTTGTACCCCGGACCCTTAGGCGGCGTCTACACTTAGATAACATCCGGAAGAATTTAGTTCAAGCAGAAAAAGAAATCTTGCAAGATTTTTATAAAGTGGAAGCTGGTTATCATTATCATGATTATTACTTATCAACTTTTTTTATACTGTGAAGTCGTTTATAATTTGAAGTTGTCCATAATATAATGAATTTAATAACATATGAATGATGCTATAAGATAGCATAATTTTCATCTTCTCTACGTTCCAGGTCCCTTAAGGACGAGGGTAATCATGACTCCCCACAGTTTCATCTCCCTTGTCGGTCTGAGTTACTCCCTCTCATCTACGCCGTCCGGTATTGTTTCTACCATCCATCTGCTCAAACCCTTCAAGTAGGTTACTCGATGCCTACCTCTGCCCCTTTTATCCACTATGCACCCCGTAAATGTTAAATTTTCAAAACCTCTCTTCTTCATTAATTGTCCCCACATGGTCTCTTATTGTTATCAAAAGTGGCCTATGATTTTTAATCTTCTTAAAACTTGCTTTCTACCATTCACTGCAATATAGGAGATAAGACATTATATAGCAGTTCAATATTCTTATCTTCCTTTCAAATGTTATTTTTTACCTTTGAATATCTGTCTCATTTCCTGGGAAGCATCTTTCATTTTTCCTATTCTTCTTTGGGTTTGTGTGTCACACTTTCCGTCGTCTGTAACTATATTGCCCTGATAGTCGAATTTTTAATCTCTTAGCTGTTGACGTCCGCTTATATCTAACTTACATCTTTTGCTCACAATCATATCCCGTTTTCTTACAGTTGATAGTACCGTGTACTACACTTTGATAATATCTGGAAAGATGCATTTCAAATAGAATAAGATATTGGGTGATTTGCATAATCGTAATCAGATTTGAATACGAAGTTTGTCTTGGCAGTGAGTATTCAGTCATCTAATGAAAGAATAGCCGACACAGGGCAATGGCGTCGTATTTCTGACATCCCTTCCACTTTTTAAAACAGTCTACAGTGTCCTTTTTCGGGATCACCATCAGCTGCTTTGTCACATTCCCATTGAACTCGTCCATAGTCCGAAATCTCTTTGGGAAAAGCCGGATTTCGGAGGGAGCCAAATCGGGACAGTGGGGAGGGGAGGGCTGAAAGATCTGCATTGAGCGACTATTTGCACACAAACCCTAAACGAGGCGTATGAAATGATTTACTCGGTCATTGAGAACGTTACAGTCACACAATACACAGCCGCTTTGATTTTCCCAAGAGCTCACTTATCAATTCACTTCTACGTCAACCACCGTGGCCAGCGACAAGACCCTTTTGACTTGATATCTGAAGATGGTGTAGAGTGCAGAGATGTGAAATTATGTATTTCCAGAGGCTTAATGCCAAGTGAAAATTAGTAGGCGAATTTCGATCCAGTTTTTCAGATTCGGATTTCCATATCGATACCCATTATACCACCCCACACCTGCATATCACATATAAGCATATACATACATATATATAATGTGTGTGTATGTGTGTGTGTTGCTTCTGCAAGTTCAGGATGATACATATTTACACAAATTCTTGAAACTCAGAAATCTTACGATGCCTATCCATCGTAGCTCATCTTTCGTAAGAATTGTTATCGTTTTGACATTCCTAGAACTAATTCTTTTACTAGCAAACTAATACCGACAGAAACTATACGCTCTTAGAATCCTGTTGCACTCAATCACCTCTTGAAATGTTGAGACCTATCCCAACACATCTGCAACACCCCTAGGCCCAAAAAGCCCGCGTGTGCCAAATTTCAGCTCAATCCATCTTGTGGTTTGATGGCCTCTCTTTCCTGGGTCTTCACCCATCCGGATACAGGTATCTAACGCTTTTCGAAAGCTTGTATCGCGCTACAATTTCCCTTTTCGCTGATAGAAGAATTCACAGCCTGTTTTTAAAAGAAAAGGGGGCGCTAGTATGAGTGCACGAGGTCTCAGAGCGGATACTTTGAATGGTGATACGACACCATTGTCTTCGGCAGGATATCTTTTCGTTTTTATGTGTGCGCGCGTGAACGGTTCCGGTTTTTATAACATTTCCAGAAATACTTCAAAACGGATTGATTTCATTCAAATTGATATTTTGTTCCCGAAGTTTCCGCTATCTAAAGTCCTATTAAATTCCTTCGTAAGCTAAAATGGTGTAAAAGGAAGAAGCAGTCACTATCGGTTTATATGTGGAAAATTTTGCGCGTTCTTAAACGCCAAAATGGTGATGATGGTATGTTAGGCTGACTTATCAAATATTGGGGTATTGGAAAATACAGGAATCCGGGCTATGAGAGAGAGGGGAAGAGGTGTGTGCTGCCTCTATAACACTTAGCTGCGAAATAAACGCTGAACTCTACTTACGCTTTTCACCTTTTTTTTGTGAAAGTGGGAAAGAGGCGTCAAGCAAACTTTCGTAAAGTGGGGGATGTCTGTATCTATCCGAAAATCCTAGGAACAGTCATAAACCACCATAAGATCTTCGGAACATGTTACAAAGAAGAAATCACGGGGAAACAAAGAAAAATCCAAATTCGACAAAGGATCCTTTCTCGCCCGCATCCTAACTGGAATCAATTTTCCGACTGCCCCTCTGCCCTGCGTGCCCCACGCGAATGCTTCATATCGCTTCATATTTTGCCTCCAGCCAATTTCGGTTCAAATATCTCACACCCAGAATAATGATGGTCGCGGCGTTGGCAAAGTCAGTTATTTTATTCGCTGTTGATCGCTCTGAGTAATTCAAAACGTGATTAACGTGGTTGTGGTAAAAGGTCACTCTTTACGCATGGCGTAATCGTGATCTCTGAGGAGTGGCGGTTAGGGTGAGATCTTCGGTGGAATGGGGTGTGGTTCCGCACAATAGACAAGGCCGTACTTGAGTTCGAATACGGACGAAACCGCTTCGAAGTCGGGGAAGAAATCTTTCACGCCTAAAAGTGATTTTTGGTAATAGCTTTGTGGCTCGAATGACGTAACCGAAGCCGTGAGGCATTTGGTTCGAGATCCAACGTTTGTTCTTCTTGATTAGAGGATGTGGGTCTTAATAATAATCATTTACTAAGATTCTATTTTTTTACTTTTATATTTTTATATATATATATATATATATATATATATATATATATATATATATATATATATATATATATATATATATATATATGTCGCTCTCTGACACAATGTATAGAAAAAGACATACAACTCCAAATTTATACGTATGTTCGTTTTTGTATATGTGACACGGTGTGCTTCGCCGTGGAGTAATGGTTTGCAAGTTGGTCTAGCAGGTCATGACTATTGGGTTGCTCTATCCTCATTGGGTACTCCATAATTCTTGCCCTGTACCAAAACTGGTCCAAGCTTAGTTAATATCTATACTGAATAGAATTTATTTGAATGAATTTTTGCGGTAAATTTAATTGAGATTCGTGAGATTTTTTTTCTTTTTGTTTCGAGTGTACTGTAAGATTTCGAGATCCGTGAATCAATTAAACCAAGAAATAAAAAGAATGAAAATATAAAGAAGAAAAAAAATGAATAAACAAAGGAAGGAGAGAAAGATTAAAGCATGATATTTCTTTCAAATGAATGAACGAATGAGTGAGTGAAATAAGAGAGGACAGGAAAAAAGACAGAATGAATGAAGGGAAGAAAGAATGAATGAATGAATTAATCAATCAATCAATAAAGGAAGGAAAGAGATTGAAAGAAAAGATGCCAATCAAAGAAGATGAAAGAAGCGTTTTCCTCTTTCATTTTCTTTTATTCATTCATTTGTTTATATGTTTATAAATGTGGGGGTAAAATTCTCATTTCATTCGCACCCACCAACCCCATCGGACTCAACCACACCTCCCTCCGCACTGACTTTTCTCATGAGAACACGTAATACGTATTCGTTATTAATTACTCCCGCGTACAAATGTTCATACCAGGGAGTCAGCGAGTGTGTGTAAACCAGTGTGGTTAAGGGCAGACGGGATGACCCCACCCCATATACACACATACACACAGACACATCCTTCTCCTCACACTGGTGTGTCGATGCTGGAGGAAAGGATTTAGACGAATCAATGTCATGGAAGACTGGAGCCAAGATGGGGGTCAAGTGGTAGCCGGACATCATCAAAGGATGTGTGGTGATCTCAGCCAGTACCTGACCCACGCCCAACATCAAATAAGGATGAACTATTACCGTTCGAGTTCCATACCGCCCCACGAATTTTGGTTGTTGAAAGGGTTCGGTTTGTGTCTGATTCTAAGAAAGAAAGTTGTGCGGACAGAGTGAATGTTATGCAAATCAAAATGAGAGAAGGTGGGTGTTGTTAGGTAGGTTTTTTGGATAAAGGATGTTAACACCCCTACCTTATATGAATGGGGGGCAGAAGGAAGTTGAGGTGATGACGTATACTGTGATTCTATATTAGCTATCGTGGAAGACAATCATCGTGATAATGATGATGATTGTGTTTACTCAGGCCCCTAAAAATTGAGAAATGAGGTTTTCTTTAGACACATAAGACATATTAATCACCATCATCATCATCATCAGTCTTTTAACGTCCGTCGTTGGACATAGACCTTTCCCAGGATCTGCCACAATTTTCTATCATGAGCGTCGCGGAGCAAGTATTTTTTTAGTTTGTCCAGTTCGTCACTCCATCTTGTATTCTGTCGGCCTCAGTTTCACATGTGATCTCTAGGGATCCATGTTGTGAGTGGTGATGTCCATCGGTTATCTGCCATTCTTGCAACATGGCCTGCCCATTGCCATCTAAGTTTTTTTTTAAATTTCTATGATGTCTCGGACTCCCTGACATACTATGCTGTCTTGTGATCTCTCCATGTAAGGTTGAGCATAGTGTTTATCAATTTTTTTTATTTATAGATATGTTTATGATTGGTTGCTAAGTAAGGGCAGGGCTGCGCAACCAGTCCTCGAGATTTTCAAAATAACTGGATACTTTCTAGAAAGACATTGTACATGAAGACTCTTCGTGGTCGATTGGTAGAGACAGCATTGAGTTAATCCATCAACTGCAGATAACGGCGAAGACATACAGGCAAAGAGGGAAGACTCAATAGCCCACTTGGCTGGTTGGTCGGGTGCACCATTTGTGGAGTTACAGTTAATCACTCAATAAAAACAGTCATGCGACCAACGAGTTTTGACAGCATGCCGTGTTGGAGGTGATCAATAAGAAAATTTGGTGAAGAGGTGATCAATGAATAAGTTACTTCTCTCGCCTTTTGTTGGGCAGTGTTCATTCAAAAGTTTGAATTTTCAAAAAAAAGCATGGCACTGGATCAATTTAGCATAAACTTACACTGCAAATAGAACCCCAACTAAAACCTTATAATGGGATTTTTTTAAAAATGCTGGCATAGTAAGGAGCAAATGTTGAAAATATCAGCCTTTTAGCTCCCCTGGTACGGTCTGTACGCGTGATACGAATATACAAACACATCCAGCCAGTTGGACTGATTTAAGAATCAAAGAAACCTATGTTCTGAGTTTTTTGTTGTGTTTTTTTTTTCAACTTATGAATAGCCTATGGGGCCGTTCGAGGATATGGGCCGAGATGGGCCCTCTACCTGAATATTTCTTCCGCCTCTTTGCCGAAAGGACCCTTTGCAACGACTGATCTCTCTCTCTTTCTCCCTTTCTCTCTTTCTCTCCCTCCCACTCTTTCTCCAGCAAATCCATCTTTTTTCTGCCGAAAGGACCCTTTGCTACAACTCTTCTTTTCAGTTTTCAAGGTGTCCTCATCCTCCCTCGTACTCTCTCTCTCTCTCTCTCTCTCTTTCTCTCTCTCTTTCTCTCTCTCTCTCTCATGCGCGCTTTCTTCGGCAAATCTACCCCTCCTCTTAACAACCAACCCCGAGGTGTCTTTTTTCCTCTGTTGAAGATTTGATACGCCTTTGACTTCTGGAGGACCCTTCTAAAATGAATCAGCGGTAATAAAAACACAGATTGGAATCTCTTAACACTTGACACTGATTCATTTTTGCTCCGAAAACAACTTGGATTAACAAATATAACACTTTTGACCCGAAGAAATAAATCCTGATTAATAATATTGATTGTTATTATTTTTTTTTAATTATTATTGTCATTATTATTATTATTATTACTATTATTATTTGATGTCTAGCGGTATTCATTGCACACCGAGTTTCAGCCAGAAACTTAGGGCAGGCAACGATTTTATGACTTAGTAAGCGCTGGCATTTCTTCCCATAAATACACAAAGCGAAGGTCAATACATGAGATTACTCAAGAAACATCACATAGTTGTATGAAAGACAAAATATTAACATGGACATTGCTTTGCAAAGGATATGCGCGCTGCTTGCAAGATCAATTTTCTGTATCTCATAGATGCTTGGGTTTCGTGGTTATTTACTTAGATATTTGTTGACACTCTTGTTTATGACCTCAAGGTATTATTTTAATTTTAGGGTGTCACATTTTCATGATCTCAATTTCCAGGCCTTTACACTTGAATAATTTTTCAAACTCTTTTATTGACGTTTTTGACAGATGGAATGGTCATATCTATTGATAGGCACTCCGCTTCCGATGTAATGTATGGGGTGCCGCATAGTGCCTTCAGACTATCCAATGGATGTACTGGTCCACTCTATTGTGTCTAAGTATGTATTCGTTGAGGGTTTGATCAGAACATGTGCTTGTAGTTCCTGGTAAGGAAACTCTTCTGTAGCCTTCTACGAAATCTCATCTAAATTCGTTGAGAGCTTTGTGAACAGATAGAGAACTTTTGGAGTTATTGTGGGATAGGGACAGGGCAGCAAAGACGAAGCTCTCTATTTTGGCTTTTCACCCTGGACTTCGTAGTCAGTGATAGGTTTTGATCTGCATCAGCATATAGGGTGCGTAGTGGGTATTGGCCGTTTTGGAGTGGATCCATGCACAATTACTTCTCTGTCCCCATCGCACAATAACTCTAAAGGTTCTCCATCTGTTCTAATGATATTTCCCAAAATTCTCAACGAATTCCAATAAAATTTTGTGGAAGGTTACAAAATATGTGATAAGATTTGGGGCGGATCCATGAACAATTAACTTGCATATGTTATGGACCATACGGGAGTTTCAATTTGAAACATGGGTTTCGTGACGTTTGATTGTAAATATCTCAAAATGACTTGCTCTTGGGCATCAGGGTATTTTATAAACTTTACTCAACGTGTGATTTCCTCTCAAACGATATGTAATGCGTCCATATTTGATGGAAACATTTTTCTGGCTGCGATACCATCACAAAAATCGGCAGTTATCAAAAAAATGGCGCTAAAAATTTTTTGCGATCAATCTGGAATAAGTACCCAAAATTGTTGTTACCTACTGAAGGTCCCCAGCATATCTAGTTGGCTTCATTACTTAACTCTATCAGAGCGCCAAGACGAGTGTATTTTAACATGTTTATGTAACTGCAAAATCAATAGAATTTTGACCAAATGTCGATATCAATACACTAAATAATAATCTTTTCAATATTCAATCTTGTTTCAATATTTGTTTCATTATTGTATTTGTTGTGATAATACCAATGTTTGATGTGTTGATTTGGAAGCTATACGAGTATTCTATTCTATTTATTTTATCAGATGAAGTATCGTAAATAAAAGGCAACAACAATTGAAGATGAAGGTAAATTGTTGCAAAAAACTATACAAGTCTGGTAGAATAAACTT
The DNA here is from genome assembly GCA_963457665.1 of Thysanoteuthis rhombus. Taxonomy (NCBI): domain Eukaryota; kingdom Metazoa; phylum Mollusca; class Cephalopoda; order Oegopsida; family Thysanoteuthidae; genus Thysanoteuthis; species Thysanoteuthis major. The sequence goes on from OY735229.1 coordinate 48,689,011, forward strand.
TTGTCAATGTATCAGATATTTTTTGTGCACACTTTATATATATATATATATATATATATATATATATATATATATGTATATATATATATATGTTCATTTATCTATCGATTTTATCTGCTTTTTACAATGAATCAGATACTCTTTTTGCACGCGCTGTGTATTTACTGAGTTGAATATTGAGCTCTGTGACCAAAAATCCACAACAGATAAAGTCTGTTTTCTGTCTCTTTCTTTTATTTCTTACAAATGGAAAACATATATTATGAATATATATATATATATATATATATATATATATATATATATATATATATATATATATATATACATATATATATATATATATGTATATATATATGTATATATATATGTATATATATATATATATATATATGTACATATATACATATATATATATATATACATACATATATACATATATATGTACATATATATATATATATACACATGAACTATATATATATATACACACACACGCACGCACACACACACACACACACACATATACAAACACACACACACACATATACAAACACACACACATATTCATAGAGAGAGAGGGGGGGGATAGAGAGAAAGAGAGAGGAGGGATGAGATTGGAATAATAATCCACACTTTTGATGAAATAAAAAAAAATTGTATTTATTTTTATTGCAAATTTTATTGCCTTTTCCTTGTCATTAAAAGCATATTCCTTCCTGACAATCGTTTTTAACGTATTTTTTTTTTCTCTTCTCCCAATTCACCCAAATATTTTTAGCCACATCCGCAGAAAATAGAGAGAAATGAAGCAAAAAACATCATCGACTCCGTTAGATTGTCTCAGCGGGTGATCGTAAAATAGATGGACTCGGCCATTATGCTTTCTCGGTCCCATCGGCAAAGTTGTATTTTGTTTTCTGTTTCATTTTTCTTCCCTTCTTTATTTTCTACCCGTTGAAAATACAGACAAGTACTTACACTTGGCACATGGACAGTATCAAATGAGACTTCATCATCGTTTCCACTGAAATGAAAAAAAAAACACACAATGGAAATTCTTCTTTGAAATCGCTTTAAATGTATCAATAAATAATAATGTAGTATTATTTGAATATTTACAACAACAGAAAAAGAGGGCTAGAGAGAGGTGGCAGTCAGACAAACAGGCAGACGGGGACAGACAGACAGACAGACAATGGAGGGAGAGAGAGATAAACAAGTAAAGAGGCTGCAATGATAATCCAAACAGTTTTGCAAATACAAAAAACGCCACAGCAGGGATTCTAAAATAGATGTATTCGGCCATTATGATTTTCGAATGCTATGGGCAAAGTTGCATTTTTTTTTATCAATGTTATCTTTTTTCCCCCGATAAAGTGCAGCTTTTGTTGTTAAAAGAGAGAGAGGGAAAAAAAAGTGGATTAAAAAAAAAAAAGAAATTTTATTGTTTTAAAATTTAAGTTTGAAAAAAATTGAAGCGATGAAAATTCGTAAATGGATTCTTTTCAAAAGTGGAGATTAAATCCCAAACACAACATGCACGCTTATTCAAGCAAACTTTTTTCTTCATCTTGTTCCGATTATGATATGCATTATCGAATCACCGCAGCCAGCAAACGTCCCGCCCGACCAACAAGCCAAGTGGGCTACAGATTCTTCTCTCTTTGCTCGCCTGTGTGTGTTAGTCTCTCGTCACTCCTGGTCACATTTTGGGGGTCGTAACCTTGAAATTTTGTATGAATCCACCACTTTTGGAGGTCCCTATGGTAATTTCGAACCAACATTGTTGAAATCCTGTGCTTATATTTTTTAGGTCATTTTCAGATAATTCATTCTGGTACACACGTAGGCTGCGATGATTCATTTATTTGAGGTACGGATATTATTGTGGTGGATTCCCTTATTTCTGGCAAGATAAACTGCCATTGCCCGGTCCAAAATGACCGGCAATCTTCAAATAAACCTCTGCTCGAAAAAATATCTTCCCTTCACGTGGTCGCCATTAGACGGGTTCATCACTCTCGTCTATTTCACAATGGCAAAAATCTGCTTTGTCTACTGCACTTTCGTCTAATGTTGCGAATTCATAATTTATCTTTGGAATAATCTTAGTCTTGTCTAGATCTTTTTAGTCTAAATCGATTTGGTATAAAAAGTGCAGACGCATTAAATTGATTTTCAAGTGACAGTCTTAACTATTTCTTTGTGGGGGGAGGTTTCATATTCTTAATCAGTAAACAATGATTTTTATTGGCCTCAAATTCGCTGATGAAGGTCTTAGGCTTTGAGGGTTGTTGTAGCTGACAAAGCTTGCTTGCCGGCTACTGACCAACGTATCTTATCTTTTGGTAAAAATAAAAGTTAGTGTGATTTTTACGCTTCGTTCAACAAAAGAATTAATTAATTATTTTGAATTTGCTGAATTCTTCAGAGAAGTTTACCAACAGTAAACGTTATATCTTACTTCAGAAAAGAAATATTTTTTCTTGTAAGAATACACCACTATCATTCAAATCATTTGATGATTCAGTAAATGTTTGGCCAGGAGTCACACATAATTCTTACAAACTAATTAGAATGCTTATAAAACAACCATTTTAAAATACACGGAATCAATCAATTTTCTGGTACCCTTGGTTCCAGAACCCAGCCGAATTATCCATCATGCCGGACCAACAGAGGTCATGTAATGATCATTCAATAATATATATCTGATCCACTAATTATGTACATCTCATCTTTAAACTCCTTTCGAATCGTGTAATGGTTACCACGTCTGTCGAAGGTCTTGAGTTTGATTCCCGGTATGAGCGAAGAGTGTGGAAAACTATTCATCAGGACAGATTCTGCACTAAGCAGCTAATTGATTACACTATAAGCTGTGCGATTAGGATGGAGGTATCCTGCTGGTAGACTTGCATTCTTCAAAATGGTGGTCCCCAAAACTTGCAAGAATAGAATCCTAGTTTCGACCAAACTCGAGACTTGCAAGAATCAATAGCTTTATACAGCCACCGGCCTCCATACTCTCTTGGGAGTCGACTCTTGGAAAACAAAAAGCTCTAGCCGACATTTACCATATCTTTAAAGCATTTGGACTGTTAGAAACTTGAATTAAACAAATATTAAATCCGTTAGAAGCCTCAAGTGGCAATGGTCTGGTCATGTTGCAAGAATGACAGCCAACCGCTGGACATCACGTCTCACAATATGGATCCCGAGGGATCACATGCGAAACCGAGGCCGGCAGAATATAAAATAGCAAGACGAACTGGACAAGTTCAGAAAGTATTGGCTCCGCAACGTCCATGTTTGAGAGGTGTGGTGAATCCTGGGGAAGGTCTCTGTCCAACGACGGACGATAAAAGGCTGAGGATGAAATAGGAATTAAAGGGTTAAATGTGATTCCTTGATATAAATGGTGCAATTTGTTAAATCAAGTAAAACATACAATTATAATGATTGAACAAGTGCAGTACTCTACTTCCAATCCTAACGTGATGATATTAATAGTTCTTGCACTAAACAATTCATATGAAAGGTCTGGAAGAGGAGGGCTATCAGTCTTACTAGTTGTTTCACAATTGGTAGTAGCTTCATGGCATTGGGTGTTTAAGGGTTTGCTTGAAATTGAAAGTTTTATAGATTCTTGACTGTGGCCATAATCATTACATCGAGGCAATATCGTATTATATGCTTTGACCTTTGTTAGTGCCGGGAGAAATTCCACCAAGTGTCCACTTGCAATATTGTCTGAATTAACAAAGGTAACCAAGCATTGAAATCAGGAAAATCGAAGAGGGTACGTCAATGTAAAAATTATCGTATCTATTCGTGTATAAGTCGATCTCGTGGGAAATTAGGGTGAAAATGTGTAATTTCTCACAAATCAAAAATAAGGCTCGATTTGTTTATTCTTTAAAGAATCGACCAGGACTGCATATTAGGGCGGGAAGGTTACATAACGTATTAGATAGGTAAGATATTTGGACCATTCATGTATACACACACACACACACACACACACACACTCAAACACTCATACTCATACACAAACACCGACACAAATATGCAGATAACCACAGACACTAACAAATGCACGCAATCAAGCACACACATAAACGAACACACATAGACACACTCATAAAATACACATTCACATTGTCATACAAATTCAAACACTAAGATAAAGTCTTCTAAATCCTCGAACAGACACATATATACATATATACAGAGATATGTATAAATGGGAGAGTCTGTATCTGTGTGTGTGTGTGTGTGTGTGTGTGTGTGTGTGTGTGTGTGTGTGTGTGTGTGTGTCCATGGATGTGTGAATTCATAAATCATTTAAAGTGTCGTTTGAAAGAAAGACAGAAATATAAAAAAATGATTTAAAACACTTAAATTTAAGTGTTCGTCGAGTTGAGAGAAAGGTTAAATTTTAGCGAACATAAAATGCACTCCTTATATGTATACATATAAATAAATAAACACACACATATATATATATATATATATATATATATATATATATATATATATATATATATATATATATATATATATATATATATATATATATATCATTTGTGTTTTTTGAGTTTTCTATTCTTCTTAAAACTACAGTTTATCTTATGAGAACAGAACATCGTATAATGTTTTCCATGAAAGTAGCGGGAAAAACCAATCTCACGAAGATAGATTGATAGATAGACAGACTGATATGAACAGAAATAAATATGAAGAGCCTGATAGATAGATAGATAGATAGATAGATAGATAGATAGATACATACATACATACATACATACATACATACATACATACATATGAAGCGACTGAGAGCTAAATATGAAGAGCCTGAGATAGATAGATAGATAGATAGATAGATATAAATAAATAGAGAGGGATGGATGTATAGAAAAATATGAATAGAGCGAGATAGATTAAAAGAAAAAAAGACAGACATGGGCTGAGAATGTGGTACGCCTCTTAATCAAATCGATTTTCCATTGGATCGACTTCAAGTCGATTTTTTTGTTTAGACTTTTCGATTATTTAAAACAAAAATGATTTCCCTGCGATCTATGGCCCACAATAATAAAATTGACAGACGGAGGTACAAGGCAGAAAAAAAACCCGAACTTTTTTTTTCTGTAAATGAAATTATTCATTGGAGCGAAAAACGCCTGTGTGAATCTGTACGGTTAACTTTAGTTTATATCCAAGACTTGTCAATTTAGATTAGTAAATAAAACAGCCTCCTGGCAATCAACTCATCGTGAGCTCAAATCGTGTTAGGGAAATTTACATATTGGTTTACATCCCTAATCTTGATGAGTAATGTTTTTGTTGTTCTTATTCTTGTTACGGTAGGAAAATAAAGTCAACCTCAGTTGGGGAGTTTAACAATAATGGCGAATTGAAGGAAAAGAAAATGGTCGGTAAAAGAACGATTCGGAAAATCAAGGAACCGTAAGTGGAAAAAGGTTTTCTCATCTCAGATAAAGAAATATGAGAAGAATAAAATTAATGAATAAAAAGGAGCGAAGGAAAAAAGTAAAAAAAAAAAAAATGTGTGAATGAAATAGAGAGTTAAATAGAAAGCGAAAAAAAAAACCTGGACAAGACAACAGAATATATTGGAAAGAGAGAAAGTTAAGATAGAAGGGGGGAAAGACTGTAATGAGGAAGAAAGGAAGAACGAATAAGGGTTAAAGACGTTAATCGAGTTGAAAGAAAAAAAAAATAAAACGAAAGAAGAAGTCGGGAGGGCAGAGATCGAGTAGATGTTGTAATGGCGACGACGGCACGTGCCGAACTGAACGAGAGGACGACGACAACGTCGGTGACATTCGCGTCTTCTTCAAAAACTCCCAAGAAGTCGAAAAGTGTTGAAGCGTGAAAGAATCTCGGGAGGACAACGTTTGAAATCTCGTCCTCATCTCCTCGCGCGATTTCACCCTTCAATTGGGAAAAGCTTGTTGACGTTCGAAAAAAAAAATACAACATGGCCGACCGGTCTACAAAACACGAATCCAGCTTTACGCTTATTACACAGATGCAGTGTGCATGCATGAATGTGTGTGTGTGTGTGTATGTGTGTGCTCGTGCTTGTGTATGCGTACATGTTTGCGTAGATCCGCGTATATGCGTTTGTATGTGTGCCTATCGAAATTGGGGTGGCCGAACGGTTGAAGACATAGAGAATGGACTCGGCGAGCCGAGTTCAAACTCCGACTGAGACAGTTCGTGTTCACGATGCTTTTGGGAAAGGCATGAATACAAGCTAAGGGTAAAATAGCACCGTGAGTGCTTATCTGTTTTCACATCATAAACCAGGGCCGAGGGGGGGGTGCTTGAGAAAAGTACAGCTGTAGCCAGCGTAAAGGCACGTCTTACTTTTTTTCTGCCGGTGCTTATAAATGGTACGTGTATTTATTCCGAGTTAGTTAATGTTGATATTTGAGAAGCTGATCACAGTTCTGGCAAAGATCTACAATACTGGGACACCAAGTGTGGATCCAACTCACTATATCAACGATAATATAAAATGAACCAGCTAATGGCGGCGCTGCAGGTTGGTGCCAAGTGTGTTGACACATGTAAGTGTAGATGATTATCCTCAGGTTTTCGATAATTCGTTTTAACCAACTTATTCACTTTTACGGATAAAAACAGCAAAAATAAGGTACACCGTTTGCGCTACAGCGAAATGCTGTAAACGCAGCGTACACTCACCCTTCTGTCTCTCCCTCCTACACCCAGTCTCTTGTAACTCCCGCCACTCCAACTTTCGACGATTCTAATACACCAAAAAAAATTAGCCTGGGAATAGAAGAAGAGAACACATTCACGGACACTAGATCAGTGATTTTGAACGTACGGCACACGCCCCACAAGGGGGGCAATTTCAATATAGGGGGGGGCGGAGCAATTTGGAATTTCGGTGTGAAGAGCGAAAGGCGACCAATGCCTCTGGACTCAGTTTTGACTGATTAATTCCTAAATACTACCAAAACAATACTATTAATTACTAATTTTACTACAGATTCCACAGTAACAAACGTTTAACTTATTAACTTTGGGAGGCATAAAAGCAACGAGTTAATTGAGTTGTTGTTACTATATTTATCACGTTAAAGAAACCTATAAAAAATCTCATAAGTGTTCGGATGTTTTTATATCGGCATTTACTTTCTAACAAAAAAAAACAATCTTTCTTCACAGATACATCAATGCCTTGTACAGGGCGATTTTGAATGGCACAAGTTTTGATGTAGTACAGTTAAGGTGTTGTTGTATGAATTAATGTAACTAGGTTTGAACTGGGGAAAAATACATTAAACTATAAAACCTGAAACAGTGTAGGTATGAATAGTACGGAACATTTTGGAACGAATTAACTGTATTAAACAAGATATACTTGCAGTCTCTTTGATTTCGGTAAATTTCAGAATTTAACATTATATTATTACCAGTTTAGTCGTGCCGTCAAAAATGTCGGCGTATATGAAATATGTTGATATTTTATATACGTGGATAATAGAGATTTGCATTGTAATGACCTTGGAGATAGCATTGATTGATTTTTTTCCCAGAGTTTTGAAATACTGGAATTGTTTTCCATCTTATGTAAAAAATAATAACTAGTACAGGTATAAATGATATTAAGAATAGGTTTGATAGATTTAAATCATTTGGAATAGGAAATAAATTTATATACCCATTTGGGGACTTATCAACAGAAAAATATACTAGAATTTATGAAAAATAAACACAATTAAGGTTTTAATTATTGAGATCAAATTTTTGAATTTCGTACATTTTTGTTACTTGAATTAGTGTATATTTTCATATTGAACACGTATTTCTAATGTAAATTGTTTACGGAGATGCCCATAGAGGCAATTTTATTTATCAGATAGATAAAAAAAAATAATGATATTTTCATTTTCGCTTTTATTCACTATATCTATTTTATATTTGTTATTCTTTAAATTTAGGACTTTCATTACGTCATTAAAACATAAATCAAGTTCCTTTTTACTACGTCAGTTACGTCCATTAGCGTGACAGAAGACATCTGTACATTGCTAATCATTACATGTGTAGATACCTTTTCAACGTCAAATCTATTTTATTGTAGTGAGGGAGGCATGAAATTTTCAGTGCTCCTGGGGTGCAAGAGCATGGAGTAAAGATGGTTAAGAATCACTGCGCTGGAGGGAAAGGGATGTAAGAAACAAAGACAAGAAAATAAAACAATAGAAACCATCATGCGACATGTCTTTTTGCAACATACTGTGTTGGGGGTGATCAATAAATAAGTCACTTTTCTCACCTTTTAGGGTAGTTATCTCTAAAAACGTCCCAATTTTCAAATGAAAAAAAAGGCAGGCGGATTCATGTAAAAGAATCAATTTAGCATGAAACTACATTGCAAATTAAAATCCTTCACTAAAAACTTACTTTTGAAGAAATTCCAATTAAACAAAAACAAAAAAAAAACGTTCTTCCAGAAATGATTGGGAGTGAATGTTTAAATTTTCAGCCTTCTAGCTACATTGGTGCGACCGGTACGCGTGATACATACATAGTCAGCCAGCCAGACCAGCCTGAAAACTGAGAGAAAGGAGAGACCATTTTGGTGACAGTTTTAGTTGACGGTTTCTAAAAGAGAACTTGGAAGAATGATGCGACAATTGAATCAACGGTCGGTTTGGTGACATCAAAATGGCGTCAAACCGGCGAGATGTCAACTAGAACGCCGGCGGGAAGCTACGAGTATTAACGAGACGTCTGCGTTAATTGGGATGTTACGTCGGAACGAAAAAGATCGCTTCACTCCCAAATCATTTGTCTTTTGATTTCTACTTTTTCGTCTTTACCCCCTTTCTGTTCTTATTTATCTTCTTCTTTTTTGCTCTCCCTTCTCGCTATGACCATCTGTTCCTGTCTCTCTTGAATTCTTCCTGTCTCTCTCTCTCTCTCTCTCTCTCTCTCTCTTTCTCTTTAACTCTCTCACATCCTCTTTTCTTCTCTTTCTCTTTTTCTTTCTTTCTCTCTTTTCTTTTTCTCTTCCTCTTTTGATATCTGTTTCTCTCTTTCTCTTCCTTTTTTCGTTTTCTTTCTCTCTGTTTCAATTTCTCTCTCGTTCTCTCTACTCTCTTTCGGTCATTCCTCTTCCTTGATATGATTTATTTAAGAAAGAGGAAAAGAAAGAAAGAAAGAAAGAGAGAGGGAAATGCACAGGAACGAAAAACTAATCCATGCAAACAAATACTCAACAAGACAGGTCTGGTTAGTCACTCAATAGAAACCATTACTTGATCAATGTCTTTTGGCAGCGCGTCGTGATTGGTGTGATCAATGGATAAGTTACTTCTCTCGCCTTTCGTTGGTCAATGATCACTGAATATATCCAAATTGAAAAAAAAACAAGTGCGAATGCTGCTTGCCAAATACTAAGGGACCAATTTAGCTTAGACTTACATTGCAAATTGAACCCAAACTAAAATTCTAACAGGGGAAACTTAGGAAGAAAAAGTTTTCTTCCCAAATATAGTAAGCAGTGACCGTTAAGATTTTTGTCCTTCAAGCTCCTTTACTGTGGTCTGTACACTTGATACACGCATAGCCATCAAGACCAGATTAGAAATAAAGAAACCTATACAGACAGTTTTTGGTTGATGGTTTCTAAAAAAACAAAAAAACAGTTTCCCCTACGTTCAGGACAAGACCTTTGCATTATTTGTCATCCAGGTTCGATCTTATCCACTGGAGCGACACTATTCACACATTCGTGGGTCACCAGTTCCGCAAATACGCGCGTCGTATTTATCTTTGATGTTCTGGTTACTGATATTTGCAAATTTGGGCTTGGTTGAGCACAAGACAAACGGAGGAGAAATAGGGGGTCAGGAAGACTATGTTGCGCCAAACTAGAAAGTCGGGAGAGCCTATTGAACGTTAAAAAGCATCATTCGAGAACGTGACTTTTACCAGGACTCGAATACCGAGCTCTCTCTCTGATTGGAAATACTCTACAGAAGTCATTCGAGGTTATCAGAGGCAATTTGTAACAAAATGAAGAAATTTCTCGCATAACAATGAATTTGCTATGGAGTACAAAAATATTTTTAACCTCTCAAATGGTTGAGAGGATAAGGTAAAATTCTATGGGATAAGTGGTGCTGACCTTCGAGGATGTCACTAGAAATCGACTCCGGAATTAAAAAGCTTATTTTCTGCCAGACGAAAGAACATAAACAACCGAAAAACCTATTTTTTCTGTTTTGTTTGTAAAACGTTGTGAAACCCCCCCAAAGAAACGCTCTAGAGCAAAAATTCTAATTGATTCTTTAAAAATCAACCTGTCCATACTGGCATCCAGTGCATCAATTTAATGTACGTAGAAACCTTGTCAAGGGACTACCTCATTCGCTTCGTTGAGTGCTTCAGAATATTTTCAGTAACAGCGATTTTTCGAAAAGTAAATAATGTAGATAATCTTCTCCTTTCATTTGATGTGCTACGTAAGAAAAAAATGGATGGAAGAAAAAATTCAATGTTTCATTATATCTGTTGCTATTTTCCGGACGACACCAAGTATCCTTGATCAAAAACCAAATTAACGAAGAGTGAAATTCTATGTGTTTAATTATCTACCGTATACGCTATGACCATTATATATATATATATATATATATATATATATATATATATATATATATATATATATATATATATATATATATATATATATATATATGTGTGTGTATATATATATAGTTATGTATTTAAGAAATGGATATTTGGTCCGACGGAATAAATTATAAATTGCGCTGTATAATGTACAAACTTATCTGAAATGAATGAATATATAATTCGATTTATTCAACGTAAATAGAATAAACAATTAAAGAAGATGGGATTGCTGCAGGAATCGAACCTACCACCGATAGGTTGCTGCTTCAACGTAGTGATGTAATTCATATACTGTTATATATACACACACACACACACATATATATATATATATATATATATATATATATATATATATATATATATATATATATATATATATATATATATATATATATATATATATATATATATATATATATAAAAATAATGATATACGAGATTATAAGTTACATTGATGTATTCATAATATTGATGATAATAATGATATTAACAATATGAATATATGAGTGTGAGTATATATATATATATATATATGTATATACATATACATATATATATATATATATACTGACAGAATTAAATATGATAATATATATATATATATATATATATATATATATATATATATATCGGCAGAATTATATATTATAATAATGATAATCATAATATATACATATATATACGTATATATACTGGCAGAATTATGTATAATGATAATAATTATAAAATATATATATATATATATATATATATATATATATATATATATATATATACATTGGCAGAATTATATATACTACTACTATTACCATTTTAATTGAATTTTTACGTTATTGCCATATGTGCACGAACACATATATTCATAGATATATACATGTATATATTGTCATATATACTGATATAGATTTAAAAAATATATTATGATTATATATGTATTTATAATAATAATGCAAAATTTTTAGTTAAATCAATTCATTTTTAGTAATATATATATATGTGTGTGTGTGTGTGTGTGTGTGTGTGTGTGTATACTAACAAAATTTTTATATACTATCATTATTACCATTTTATTTTATTCTTATTATTATTAACATCACCTCCATAATTATTTTCATGCATCCTAATTATCTCCTGATTCGTGTGTGTAGGTGAATGTGTGGGGTTGACCTCTGATAATTTGCTAATTTTTGTTCTTTCATTTGTTGTATATATCTGTCCATCAAAATAAATTCATCTGATTCATTTCATCTGGTATTTCTCGCTACGTTGCCCAGAAGAGTTAAATGATTTTTTTTCTCCCCCCCCCTCTCTCTCTCTCTCTCTCTCTCTCTCTCTCTCTCTCTCCCCCCACACACACCATCTTCTTTTAATTTTTGTCTTTATTAACAATTAAAAGATGAAAGAATCTCTTGAAAGGAAGAGTGAAAAAAAATGTTCAAAAAATTAAAAAACGAAACAAATTTCAACGCTTTGGTCACTGAACCGGAAGTTCAAAAAGTGCAAATTATTTAAACAAGATAGAATCAAAATGAAAGACTTCATCGAATTAGATAATAGAAGTATGATAAAAAACATCAATATATATATATATATATATATATATATATATATATATATATATGTGTGTGTGTGTGTGTGTATATGTATATACATACATATATATATATATATATATATATATATATATATATATATATATATATATGTGTGTGTGTGTGTGTGTGTGTGTGTGTGTGTGTGTGTAATAAAAACCACTGGGACTAATGAAGCTGAAATTGAAATAGGTCGAATGATGTTGTTCATAATGAAAGTTTGGCATAAGGCCACTAGAGTGAAGTTCTAAGTCAGTATCGAATTCACCGTAGTAGTAATTCTCTACTAGATTGGCTCGTTAACCATTACTAGATGGGAAGACAAGCCATAGTTGTGATTATAATAACGTATATTGCTGTAGACTTCTTGTTGAGCATAGGGCTGAACTGTATTCCCAATTAGACGTTGGTTTTTCACGGGTATGATTTGCAAGCCCCACACCAAGATGAACTGTCTAACTATCTCAAATACTTCCTACAGTCCAGGGAAAAGTGGATTCATGCTTTTCCAAAAGGCATCTGTGCAAAATGAACATAAGCAAAATCAGTCAAAAGTGGAACTCGTTCAGCTGGTAACCGCTAAACCCTCTGCACTCCCTAATTTTAATCATAACAGGTCTCATTCGTCAGTTAGTGAAAACCGTCAAGAGACCACAATGTCGTGTTTAGGGTGATCAATAAAAGAAAAACGTGAAAAAGGGCGATCAATGGATAAGTTACTTCTGACAATAAAGACTATGTTGAAAGTTTCAGCCCTCTACCTCCTTTAGAACGGTCTACATACATACATACATACATACATACATACATACATACATACATACATACATACATAAGTAGTCGAATCAATAGGAAACTGAAGAAACCTATGTCGACAGTTTTAATTGAAGGTTTCTAATATTTTCGATTTTTTTTTCATCTTCCCAAAGTGACGCTCGATTTATCATAGTTTTTTGTAAAGTTTATAGATTATAAAATGTTATCATTTGCTGTTATTTAAGCCACGCCAGCTGTAAATGTAACAGTTATTTGATGGTAGAAATCTGAAAATCATGCTAATTACGCTTACAAAAGATAATGAGGGTAATTAAAATGACATTAGGTTTCCGTCTCAAATAATCAAAGGATATTCCCGATGTCTCTCCATAGCTGGAGGGTTCGTTCATTTCGATGCGTCTCTTGAAATTTGACGATATTAAAAACCATTTTGTTTAATTACGCTTCGGGTACATGACCATGTATAAATTCCGACCAAATATGGTTTCTAACAAGAAAACATATATTTTTTAAAATCTTTTCCCTTTACAGTGTCTCGTTGGGTTTTTCAGGTGACCAGATAAAGGGGTATTGGGAAAGGGATTTATGGGAAAAAAAACTCAGAGGGAAAAGTCAAAGCTTCGGTTTCTTGCTAGGAAAATAGCCATAAATATGACTTTTATCGTCAACATTTATAATATCAAAATACTACGATATATCCATCATATGGATTTGCACTAAGGAGCATAAAGGTAATTTATAAAGGTGATTAGTTTATAATAATTCAAATATTTAAATTTCAATTTTTTTTTAAGTCTATAATCAACTCTGGATATTTTAAAAGGCGATAGGACATAGAGTCTCGAGTCAAAATGTTATGTAAGAAAATTCATATCGTGCAGTATAAAGGAAAGGTCACCGGAAGAAACTTATTTTATCAAAAACATCTTATTTTGTTACAGAAAAAGTCGAATATTATTTCATTTAAAAGGGATAAGAAAAAGTCAGGTCAAATTTCATGAACCTAGCATTTTTAAAAAGCATTTGCATACTTCCTCGTTTTCTTTTATTTAATTTCAAACTTCCATCGTTTTTGTGACGTATTATTAATTATCATGCCAAAACAGCCTATCTCGTTTTACTACAAGCCTTTAATTGTTTTATAAGCTGTGTTATTGTATTCCACGCTGACCAATCATTATAAGTTTTAGGTTATGACAGGAATCGGACAGGACAACCATACAATCAATTATGCAATTTAAATATACTTATTTGCATACACGCCTTTTACATGGACAGAATACTTTTTTATGAGAAAGAATACGATTTTATTACTACAAATTAAACTGATTAAAATATTACTTATTTTATTGAAGATATTATTTATTTTATTACTATAATTAAAATTGATTAAAATATTACTTATTTCATTAAAAGCATTCATTTCATAACTATAAATCAAATTGATTGAAATATTACTTACTTCATTAAGAAATATTATCTATTCTATTCATTTCATTACTCTTTATTAAAT
>OY735229.1:48708608-48728608 GCA_963457665.1 Thysanoteuthis rhombus
CAACACTGGTTGATATTCAAGCACCTCCCCATGAGGATGGAATGTGAAACAAGGCTGGTTTAATGTGTGTCCACGTATATAATTGTGGGCGAGGCCAAAAATCTATGTGATCACTGTCTTATAGAGCAAAAGAATAAATGTTTAAATTTTCAGCTCTCTCGCTCCATCGGCGCAGCCTGTGCGCGTGATACATATATGGCCAGCCAGACTAGCTTAGAAACTGGGAGAAACCTATGTTAACAGTTTTGGTGACAGTTTGGTTTGATGGTTTCAAGTAGGCATCAATTTCTGATATGTTCAATAAGCCGGTAAAAAAAACTTTCATAAAATATTTATTCTATTTGTACACATTAGTGTGTCAGTGACTCTGCATACAATGCGTTTTATCCATGGATTCCTTGAGATATGAAAGTTATTTCAAGAGTTTCGCAATAACTGAGAAATAGTTAACGATGAAAATTTAAAAAAAACGGAGCAAGTCTGGTTAGTCCATCAACATAAACTGTCACGTGATAAATGTCTTTTGGCAACATGCCTTATTAGGGGTTATCAAGCAGAAAATATGAAAGAAAAAGTTATCAATTATCAAATTAATTCTCCACCCTTCTGTTCGGGGGTGATCACTAAAACAAATGTCAAAAAAAAAAAACAAGCGTGAACCCTAAGGGACACAAACTAAGGGTCTAATTTAGCATAAATTTGTATATTAAGCCCATACTAAAACCAATTTTAGGGAGTATTAAAAAAAACAGACAAAAATGTTTTTCGTAGACATAATAAGAAATAAATATTTAAAGTTTGAACCCTCTAGCTACATTGGTGCGACCTGCACACGCGATGAATTCATAAACAGCCAGCCAGACTCCCTTGAAAACTGAAGACACCTATGTTGACAGTTTGAGTTCCTAAAGAAATTAAATTCTTAAATCAAATTACAAAAATTCTTCTCAAGAAAGAAAAGTATTTCATGAAACAATGAAAACAGGTCTGGTTAGTTATTCAATAGAAACCGCCATCCGATATAACGTATTTTGGCAGCATATCGTGTTGGTTGCGATCAATCAAAAATTGTAAAAAGAGGTGATCAATGAATAAGTTACTTTCCTCGCCTTTTGTTGTGCAGTGATCATTAAAAAAGCCTGAATTTTCAAAACAAAAAGAAAACCAAGCAGGCACCACCTGAAATATCAATTGAGCATAAGGCACGTTGCTAATTGAGCCCCCCAACTAAAAACCTGTTGGGGGGGTCAAAAAACAAAACACTGTTTTTCTGAGACGTAATAAGTAATAGATATAAACTATCACGATTTATGCAGCCTGCACGCGTGATTCATACATTGCCAGCAAGACCGACTACAAAACTGAAGAAACCCATTTTAATAGGTTCGAAGATAGCTTAAATGATAGATTTTTTCACGGTTTTTAATTAAACAAAAACTATTTAGCAAAATTGGAAATTTTTTTTCTTCATTCCAAACTGAACGCTTGAGTAAAATTGCGATAAAAAGCAACAGAAAAAAAATATGATGAAAGACTTTACGAGTCAAAAATTGATAATAGAATTAAAAATTATTGAATTTATCCAATACCCATTAGCAATAGATTTATTGAAGTAAGCCAATTACGCATAAATATCTTCTTTCTTTCGTACTTGAATTTCGAGGTATACCTTTGTGTTTCTTTCACTCAAAACTATCAACATAGGTTTCTCTCAGTTTTTAAGTAAATACGGCTGACTGACCGGCTATGCATGTGTCACGCGTACAGGTTGCGCCACTGAGAATAGAGGGCTGAAATTTTCCACATTTACTCTTAAAAAGTTTTTGTTCGTAATTTTATCTACCGAAAATGTTTTTTAAGAAGATTCAATTTGCAATGTAAGTTTATGCTAAACTGATATTCACGCTTGTCTTGTTCGTTCGTTTTTTGAAAATTCAGACTTTTTAGTGATCACCGCCCGACGAAAGGTAGCAGAAGTAACATCAGTTACTCGAATTTCCTATTTTTTAATCGATCGCCCCAACACGGTATGATACCAAAAAGTTGTTAGTGACGAGACGTTTTCTATTGAGTGACTAACCAGACCTACTTAGTTTTGTTTTTGTCTTGTTTTTGTTCGGTTTTTTTGTTGTTGTTTTGTTTTTTCTTTTTTAAATTTTTCGTTTTTCTTTGATTTGTAAAACGCAGGTCTTCTGGCGATGAGTTAGACAGATTTCTGTTGTGTGAAAACGTGCGAGTATTTCCGAAATCTCTTGCTTTAAAATCTAATTGTTACCGGAGAACACAGTTAATTAACTGTCCTAATAAAACAAAAATGGCGGCTAATTCTATAATTTTCCTTTCCTGTTCGCTGACTCAACCGGAAATGACTGCAGGCGAACAGCGATGGTGTGTTGTTCACACCGTGTCGAAGCGCGCGAAAATTTAGCTTCGGCAGTCTCCGGCATCCTCCGCCTCCGCTCTTCATGTCCCCTCGGGGAGGAAGGGGGAGCGAGGATAATTATTGAAGAAGATTTTGTTTTTCAAGAACTGTCAAAATGACGACTGTGCTGAATTTCATTATAAAATTTCGTTTGATACTGACACGATGTTTTTTTTTCTTTGCATTTTAACATTTATAAAATTGAAACTATTCACAAGAATGGGCGTCGTCGGTGTCACCTTAATATCTGTTATTGACATGAAAAATTTATCAATTTCTTTCAGGTGACTTGATCGGTCGGGTATCATAGATTTTACAAAGCAATGTGCTGATTAGTAGGATGACTTTAAAAGGGGATCACATTCCACCCTCCTAGAGAAGTCTGTATACATATATCCCCTTCCCTAAGATAGTCTACGGGACAAGGTTGTAAACCATCATAAGTTTAGGGAAAGTTGAGGAATTAATTTATTTCGAATCAACGTAGCCTCACAAATGGCCCATCCGACCAACCAGCCAAGTGGGCTACACGTTTTTCTTACTCGTGTGCTTATGTCTTGGCGCCCTTACTCATGTGGTGAGGTGGTACAACCTTGAAAATTTACATGGAACTACCCAAAACTTTTTTTTTTTTTTTTTGTCCTCATTGCTTTTGAGGGTCTCTATAGTCATTTTAGGACCAGCAATGCCCAAATCTTGTGTCAGTACTTTTAGATAATTTTAGATAAAATATCTATTTCTTTTACATGATTATAGATGATATTCTTAGATGATTTATTGTGGTACGTGCGCAGGCTACGGTGATTCATTGATGCAAGGTACGAATACAATTAATAAAGTTAAAGATTTCTAAATGTATCATCGCAAATTCTGCCTCGACAATTAAATCTTTGAATTTTTTTTTAAGAGGGTTATCATCATCATCATCCTTTTAAGGTCTGTTGTTGGACATTGACCTTCCTGAAAATTTGCCAGATCTGTCCATCGGCGGTGCCAGCATTTCCTGAACTTGTCTGAATCGTCAGGCCATCCTTTCATTCTGCTGACTGCAATTCTGTATATGATTTATAAGGATTCATGTTGCGCGTCGTGATGTCCAGGGGTTATCAGACATTCCTGTTACATGTCCTGCCCATTGCCATTTAATTTTACAAATAGATTCTATGATATGCTTTTTTATGCGAAGTTGAGCATGATCCTTTTGGGGGGGGATGTGGTACAGTTCTTAGACTGAGAGTCAATCAAGCAAAAAACTGGCGTTTCATCGAAACGGATAGATAGATAGATCTGATTAGTCTTGTGACCGATGTCTTTTGACGGCATGTCATGTTGGGGACGATCGATTAAAAATTTGGCGAAGGGATGATAAATGAATGTTGTTTCTTTCGCCTTTCGATCAATAAAAGAGTCAAAATTTTCTGAAAACAACTGTGATTAGTACTAGACACAGACTAAGGAATTGGTTTAGCATAAGTTTAGAATGGAAATTGAAAAAAACAATATTATAAGAGGAGATTGCAATTTACAATTTTTTTTTCTAGATTTATAACATACCCAGCCAGTCACACAAAACTGAAGAAACCTATGTTGAGAGTTTTGGGGACAGTTTTGGTTGACGGTTTCAGATAGATAGATAGATAGATGGATAGAAACAGGCTGGGATAGATAGATAGATAGATAGATAGATAGATAGATAGATAGATAGATAGATAGATAGATATGGACATACTGAGATAGATAGATAGATAGATAGATAGATAGATAGATAGATAGATAGATATGGACATACTGAGATAGATAGATAGATAGATAGATAGATAGATAGATATGAGCAGAACTGGATAGATAGATAGATAGATAGATAGATAGATAGATATGAACAGACCTGGATAGATAGATAGATAGATAGATAGATAGATAGAGAGGTAGATAGATATGAACAAAACTGGATAGATAGATAGATAGATAGATAGATAGATAGATAGATAGATATCGTTTGTCGTTGTATGCATAAATACTTATAAACACTTATTATGTAATAACGAAAGTTTGGCTTCCAATGCATTCTGGACCTTATTTGGCAGGCTATCATCTGTTCAATATGGCGGAAGATAATTCGTATTTTTATGACAGGAAAAAAAACGAAAACAAAAAAGGTACATAAAAGATAAATAAAACATAACGCGAAGCAAAACAAGAAAAAAAAATTACAGCCATGTCTCAAGAGACAAAGTACATTGCTAAAAACATGTCCGGAGCGTCCTAAGTGGTCAGTTTTCCCACCTTGTCGATTGATTGTCACGACCATACGACAAGTTCACGAAAAACGTTGGCCGTTCGTGGACAATTGGTCGAGTCCGGCCAATAGCAGCTGAAATGGGGAGGTGGCTTGCGAGGGGCTGTGTAAGGGTGGTGCTGACAAGACGGTAAGAAAAACTTTGTCGTGTGTCCATATTAAGAGATCTGACAAGTTCTTGACTTTCAGAAAGTGTCGCAGACTCAAAGAACGGTAAGAGGTGGAGACTGGGCTTGGGTTAGGTAACAGAAAGAAGAATAGAATGAACAAGCTTAGTATTGACAATAATCGTCAAATCGTTGACATCTTTTGGATTGAAGACGTTGAGAACATACCTTTCCGGTACTCGCCAATATTAGCTGCTCCTTTGTTTTTACCTTGTTTTATATTTTGTTATTTTTTGTTTTGTTTCGTTTTGTTTTTCCTGAGAGGAAGATATTTCTAGTTTTCATGGAGGTTTTCTTTGTCTTCTTTCTTTCTTTCTTTCTTTCTTTCTTTCTTTCTTTCTCCGGCGAAAACAAAAATGACAAAAATATTTTTTCCTTCCAGAAGGTCCGCAACGGTCATCTTTCCTCAAGCATTCGTTTTCATCGACCATCATGAATAACAAAAACACAGACTGGTCACGCAGATTTGGCATTTTGATAATATTTTCACACTTAACCTTCTGATTGGATTGTCCACATATTTACTAATCTTAGTTTAGCCTGGTACAAGGTTAAATTAGCCCGGCACAAGTTCAAATGGGGGTAGTTGAGATAGGATGACTGCGTCGCACCAATCGTCCAAGTCAAGGGTGGAAAACCTTCTTAAGTCACATTGAAATGTATTGTCTTCAAATAAGGCCTCACTTGAGGAGTTCCTAGTACGTTTACAGCAAAATCTAAAGTTCTCAACATTTGGTAAATAACTAATATACTAGTTTAATTAGTAAATACGACTTGAAGGAAATTTGAAACTTTACTGAACTTCTTTGATATTGCTTTTTGTGACAAAGCATTGAAATATTATGACCGTTGGTGGCCGTATGCGATGACCTAGGGAACTGCTTGCAGCCAAAAGGTCCATCCTCATTCTGAGTGAGGGTGGACAATCTGCTTTCTTTGAAAATCAGCATTTGAAAAAAGACTTTTACCGACCACTAACGCTGGTAGGAGGAGCACAACGACGGAAACCAATGAACGTTTATGTGCGTACCTCAATTGGAGATAGCTTGCCTACTTTGAAAATCACCATCCGAAAACCTGGTTTTATCCGGGTTCGAACACCAACCACTGATTCTGATGGAGAATACGCAATCTATCTATTGATATATATATATATATATATATATATATATATATATATATATATATATATACGGAGACCGAAAAAGAGATT
This sequence comes from Thysanoteuthis rhombus, assembly GCA_963457665.1. Taxonomy (NCBI): domain Eukaryota; kingdom Metazoa; phylum Mollusca; class Cephalopoda; order Oegopsida; family Thysanoteuthidae; genus Thysanoteuthis; species Thysanoteuthis major. Next base: position 48,714,707 of record OY735229.1, read on the forward strand.
TACAGTTTTCGTTGTAAGTGATCAGTTTCATGCCAAAACACCATAAAAGCAGAACGTCAGTGGTATATATAGACAAGAGAAAAACAAAGAACATTTGCCTGTTGATCGCAATAAGCGCGTGAAACTGATAAGTTGCAACAAGAATTGTAAATATCCATCTACCTATTTACGCACTATTTTTAAAAAATTGAGTTCTATCACAATAAAGGAAGCAACATATATAGAGAGAGACAGGGGAAGAGGGATTGAGAGATGGTAAGAATCAAATATTTTATTTACTGTACTCATTCTGTAACCCAATGCAGGGTCGTTGGGATATCATAAATGATATCGTCATGGGTGTGTCATGGGCCAGATAGTCTGACGGAGCCCATCGCTTTTCAGGCTGGTTTGGAATCAGCGTGGTCTGTCTCCTTGGCTGATTAACGACCATGGCTATAGAGAGTTCAGTCTACCCTCCTATTTACCCATGGCTGGGGATGGGGTGCAAAGATGGGGCTATACCTTTCCCAAGGGTTTTAGTGCGAAGTGAACACAAACTGAATTTGAACATACCAGCAATACCGTAACGTAAGGAAGAAACGAATCCTCCAAAGTATTCAAATAGTCCGCATTCCCAAATTCTCTTTTGCGATTGGAGTTTTTTTTTTATCTCGAATCGACCAACCACGGTGCAAAACGCGGAGATCTCGACAAGCGCATAATAGTATGGACGACCAGATACACACAGGGCATAAGCCAAAAGCACAGTGTGTAATGTACGAGAAACAGCTGAGCATGGGTAATAAGAGTTGCGCGTGCGCACAGCGGCGTTCTTGTGGCCTCGTGCGCAAACCTCAAACTGGTCGAACAAGATCTTATCTTCGTCACCACTTGAATCAATCAGAATATTGCAAAGCTGATCTCCTTTAAGGCTCCGAAGCTGCAAGGATTTTTAATCGTCCTCCGGTCGGCTTAATAGTCTGTTTATTTACTCTAGCAGTTGCTGTCTTCTCGGTTCTTATTATATTAACATCTCTACGCCCCCCCCACCGCCTTTTTTTCTTTTCTGCGTTAGTCAAGTTTCTTTGTATTTCGTTTCATCTTTTTATGTAGATATTTCGTGTTTTTATCAAACCCCAAGTTTCTTCGCCATTTTTTTTTTTTCAATCTACACTTGCCCATCAATCTATACACTTCAAATTTATTAGAAAACGTCAACCAAGACTGTCAACATAGGTTTCTTGTTTTCGAGTTGGCTGACTTGCTGGCTGGTTGACTGACTGGTTGTGTATGTATCAAGCATAAAGACTGCACAAATGGAGCTAGAGGGCTGAAAATTTGAACAATTTCTCTTTGTTTTGTCTAGAAAAATTTCTTTTTCCTAAATGCTCCAAGCCAGCCTGCTAGGTAGGTTTCTGAGGAAGTTTAATTTGCAACGTAAAGTTCTGCTAAATTGATCCCTTAGTTTGTTTTCAGCAGCATACATGCTTGTTTTTGTTTTGTTTTGTTTTTTGTTTTTTTGTTTTCAGTGATCATTGCTCATCAAAAGGCGTTAAAAGTAACTTATCCATTCATCACCCGTTTTTCCAATTTTGTAATTGATCAACCCAACACAGTATGCTACCAAAAGAAGTTGGTCACATGACGGTTTCTATTAAGTGACTAACCAGACCCGCTTTTCATTTCGTTTCATCTTTTTTTTTTTCATGAAGATATTTCGTGTTTTTTTATCAAACCAAAACTTTCTTATCGTTTTTTTCTCCGTTTTTGTTTTGTTGTTTTTCAACCTACACTTGCCCATCAATCTATACACTTTAAATCTGTTTTTATTTTTATTTCGGTTTACTAATTCGAATATATTGTCGATACTTTTTATCAATCAATGTTTGGTCCTTTTGCTTACTTAATATATTCATTTGTTTACTTACTATTTACCTATTCATTTACCTCTGTAAACAAAGTTGGAAGACGAACATGTTTTCATTCCGTCCGTCGCAAAATCTCTCAACTATTTACTCCTGGTTTATTTGAGGCTGTCGGATCAAAGAGGGGCAAAAAGCAGATTTGAGCGATGTTGATGTTTGAGCTTAAAATGGGACATGAAGTAGTGGAAATTGCTCGCAATATCAACGAGGTATAAGGCCTGGGAGTCGTCAATGAACGTACTGCTCAACGTTGGTTTTTAAAAAAATTCGAAACGGTGACGAGAGCCTTCAAAATGTATTCATCATCCTGTGGACCATTGTTGAGGCAGACCCATGCAAAACAACTCGAGATGTTGCAGAAAAACTAAACATTGAACAGTCAAGACTTGTTATCAACTGCACCAAATTGAAAAAGCGAAAGAGTTCACGTGTCACGCGATTGACGAAAATGTGTGGATTCTGAAGATTCTTATTTCGATTATTACTACTGCTTTAAAGCTGATGGTGGAAAACCGCAATTATTTTTGCACCAACCTATTATTCATGCATTTGCACAATATCTCCAAAAGTTCCCGATGAATTTCGATTGCGTTTTGTGGGAGGGTGAGTCAAGAGCCACGGAACTATTGATGGTATATGGTTTGGGATCCAGGAGATCGCTCCAGTTACCTCCCCTATGTCGTAGCTTCATGTCAACACGATACCTCCAAAAGTTCTCAATAAATTTCAATAACATTTTCTGGAAGGGTAACTTATGGGGTAAGGGAGAATTGGTTGAGCCCTTCCTGTTTTGCTTTTTTAAGATGTTACTTGGGTTTCTTTCTTTGTATTTCGTTTCATCCTTTTAGGCATGAACTTCATGTTTTCTGTCAGACCCTAATTTGTTTTGTTTTGTCAAACTCTCACTGCAGTTGACTTGTTTTTTCTTCGGTAACAAGAACAAAAATAACACGAGCAACCCTCACTAAAAATAAGGGTGTAATCCGATCTGTAAAATTCACATCCGCGACTGAGATTTGTACTCACGACCAGTTCATTGCCTGGAGGCTATCTCGCTGTCTGAGCTAAATTGACAAGTATAGATATCAACGAAAATTTTTCATAGACACATACGCCTTTATTTTACCCTAAAAAATACATTTATACAAAATATATATATATAGTAGATTATGGATTCGATAAACAAACTAGCTCATATTTTTGCCCTCTTTTTGTGTACCAAATCCACATTATACTATTTATTTCCAGCTCTACTCTAAAACAACTTAACTTCCATAGTAAAATGTTGTATGTATCGAGCGCTCAATGAAATAGATCCATTACATTTCAGAAATGGCTTTATATTATTGATATATTATTATATTATGTTATACTGCTAGCCTGATCCGTACCGCATATACTATGTATATATGTAAATACACACACACACATATATATATATATATATATATATATATATATATATATATATATATATATATATATTAAAAACCTTCACACAAACTATACCCAAAACTGTCAACATAGGTTTCTTTCAGTTTTCAATTTGGTATGGATAGCTGGCTGGCTATGTATTTATCACAAGTACAGGCTGCATCAATGGAGCTAGAGGGCGGAAACTTTCAACATCATCTATCTATCGTGTCTAGAAAAAACATTTTTAATTCACCCCTAAATAGGTTTTCAGTGGGGGTTCAATTTGCAATGTAATTTCATGTCAAATTGATTCCCTACTTTGCGTCCAGCAGAATTCCTGTTTGTTTAGGGTTTTTTGTTTGTTTGTTTTTTGAACATTCATACTTTTTCAGTGATCACTACCCAACAAAAAGCAAGGGGAGTAATTTGCTTATTGATTACCCCTTTTTTTTAATTTTGAACCTCTCACCCCTAACATTAAACGCTGCCTAGAGACACGTTAGGCATGTGACGGTTTCTATTGAGTGACTGACCAGACCTGTTTATTTCTATTTTTGTTCTGCTTTATTTGTCTTCATGTTTTTAAAAAAATTCTCCCAATCAGAGTTCACCGCTTTTGCCTTATTCAGATATAGATTTATTTACTTACTATTCACAGGTACCCCCCCCCCTCATCCCGACCCAGCTTTTGGAAAATCCACTCAATCTGCATTTTTGTCTTTGCGTGAGAGCAAAAATAGTGTTCGGTGATTCATTTTGCAGCGAGCCGTCACAGAGGCAGCGCACCCTTTCTTCCTATTTCTCTCCAACATCCCAGTCCTCTGTACTTCCCATCGATCTGACCTCCGACGACTCAGCCTATCATGCCTTCATCATCATTTTTGCGGGTCTGAGAATGCCCATAGAATTTACCCGTATAAATTGATGGTCGTTAGAATATTTCTCTCAGTTTTCAAGTAGGTCCGGCTGGCTGGCTGGCTGGTTGGCTATGTATATATCGCGTGTAAAGGCTGCACAAAAGGAGCTAGAAGGCTAGAAAATTCAACATATACTTCTCATTATGTCAAAAAAACGTTTTGCTTTTCTTTCTTTTTTTTTGCTTTTTTCAACTCTTTCAAAATACCCCCAATAACTTTTGAGTGAGGGGGTTCAATTTGCGATGTAATTTTATGCTAAATTGATCGTCTAGTTTGTGTCAGCTTGTTTATTGAAAATTTGGACTTTTTTAGTGATCAATGCCCAACAAAAGGTAAGGAGAGCAATTTATTCGTTTCCAGTTTTTTTTTAATTGATCACCTCAGCAAGCTACCAAAAGACGTTGGTCTCATGACGTTTTAAAGAGAGTTACTAACCAGATTTATTGCTTCTTACTTTTACCCCATATCTTCTTCCGAAAAGTTTTCATTAGAACGTTCCACTTTCAAATGGCTGGAGAAAAACCTGTACCAACAGTCATTCTTTCTGCCTTTCTAAAGGCTATGAGAGGCTATGTCCGTCAGTTGGTCGGTTAGTCTGTCCCCATTTTGTTTCTCATCTGTTTCGAGTCAGATTTATTTGAAGGTTGATAGAAAGGTGTCCCTTGTTGAGATGCTTATCAGCCGAAAGTATTCTCTGTCCAGAGTCACGTGATAACCGCGCTCCAAGTTTATAGTGTACGCCCCATTGAACTTTTGGTTCTTGTTTTATGCTTCCTTCTTTTTCAGTTTCTTTCTCTGCTTGCATCCTCGAAATACGGGAACCTCTGGTTTTCTTTCACTATCTTTCATTCTTTTTTTTTTTCGTTTTGTACTTAGTCTATCTTTTTTCTTCACCTCTTACTAGAAACCGCCATCCAACACTGTCAACAAAACTGTCAAACATACGCTTGACAGTTTGAACAAAGTCTCCTCTCAGTTTTTAAGCTGGTCCTCCTGGCTAGATGTCTATCCGTCTGTCTGTCTGGTTGGCTAGATATGGATACAGGTATCACGCGTAAAGGTCACAGCAATGGAGTTAAAGGGCTGAAAATCTGAACATTCGCTTATTATGTCTAGAAAAAAATAAATAGGTTTTTATCGGGGGGGGCAATTTGCAATGTAATTTTATGTTAAATTATGCTTTCACGACTGTTTGGGGGAATTTTTTTCCAGTAATCACTGTCCAAAAAAAGGAGGGGGAAGTAACTTATTCATAGGTCATCTATATCCATTTTTTATTGATAGCCCCCAACGCGACATGCTGCCAAAAGACGTTGGTCACGGGATGGTTTCTATCGGGTGGCTAACCAGACCTGTTTCTTTTTACTTTCTTTCTTTCTTCTTCTTCTTCTTCTTCTTCTTCTTCTTCTTCTTCTTCTTCTTCTTCTTCTTCTTCTTCTTCTTCTTCTTCTTCTTCTTCTTTCATTCATTCATTCATTCATTCATTCTAGAGTCCAATCTACTTTTTCCTCTCTTCCTTTCGCTTACTTTCAAAAAACTATGCCAATCCCTCATTCATTAGTATATATATATATATATATATATATATATATATATATATATATATATATATATATATATATATATATATATATATATATATATATATATATATATATATAATATACCTTCTTCCTCTTCCATTTTCCAAGCAAATGTACTTGATCAGCTTCCTGTATGAAATTCGCTCTTTTACGTCACTTCCGGCTGACCGGTAGTCGTTTGAATCGACCCTTGGCAAAGATAATAAAACTGCAAAAAGAAACCGACTGACCGTTCGTTCCAGGTGGCCGACTCCGACGGTGAATGTCCGGAAATGTGAATGGATAGCGGTCTGAGGAATGGTGAGAGTGGAGAGAGTGGGCTCTTTTTTTGATGTTACCAAATTCCAATAGCAATAATTTCAAGAATGTCTGAATATGACTGCGAGCATTGCTATAAGGAACTGCCTTCCTGATTCAGAATCAAAAGTTGATGAGTCGCAAAAGAGACATCTCCGTCATTTATTTTACATACTAATCTATATTTTCAATATTTTGCGAGGTATTTGGGGGGGGGGGTAGAAATTGTATGTATTCATTGATTCATTATTTATTTATTTGGTGGGTGCAAAAGACCCCTGAGCCTTTTTTTCTGAAAACTAGAGACTGAATACTCAGTTGAAGACCGATTTTTCTCAGGGAACTTTGGCATATACTCAATGCAAAGGATATATATATATATATATATATATATATATATATATATATATATATATATATAATCACACACACATACACACACACACACACACATATATATATATATATATATATATATATATATATATATATATATATATATAGTGTAGAAGCTTTACAGCTTTCAACACAAAACAACTAAAGAATCTTTGTAAAAAATATTTGTGCCACTTCAGTCACTTATTTCCCAATATCTGTTAATGCAATTTGTGCATTATTTTTTTCAGAGTTTTTCTTCTGTTTTACATCTACTTTGATATTATGGTACTTTGTGAATTGTCTTTTGTTGGGATCATCAGCTTTTACCTTGTGACCATTTCGAGGCTACAATGCGAAACTAAGAACATACCTTCAGTTCAATACACATATGAACATTCTGTTGTTTTATTATCAGTTTGTTTCACTGTCACTCTTAAACATCAACACAGCCCAATCAAATTTGGCATGCATACTCAGAGGACTTTGGGGAATATTCTAAAGTTTTGAGAAAAAAGAATTATTTTAGGGTTTTGGAGGGGGGTTCTATTTACAATGTAACCATAATGCTACACTGGAACCTTTCTGTTCAACATATATATACACATGTATATAAAAAATACCCGGGAACAAATGGATTTCATCTAATACTACATGTAAATACATGTTTTCTTTCTAAACAGATGTAAAGGGGGATTACTCTGTTCTAACACCAGTTAAACACATTGACCGAGTAACCTGACTAATGCATATTTTGGAGATCTCTGACAACAGAAAACTGATTAAAGACTTTTTTTTTTCTAATTCCTTGTCTGACAAAAAGGAAAGGTCACCGACTGGATTGAAATGGAGTCTTGAAAATTTTTGACAACGCATCAAATAAGAACGGATTGTATTTCCGACAAGGAAGGAGAATTTGGGAGTCTGTATGCATCCGTTTATTTGTGGAATATTTAAATATCGTCTGTGATATTGAGATGAGTAATAAGATTGAAACGTGTGTTTATATATGCAAATCTGTCCACTTGGATAGCGTAATGATTAGCACGTCTGCTTCACGCACACGAGGCCCTTTTTTCGATTTCGGGTATGAGCGGATTCATAAAGATAAATTTCCCTGTACACTCAGCAGCTAATTGAGTACACATGAAGTTGTGTGACCAGGGTGGAGGTATCCCTTTCAGTGGTCTTGTAATCTACTAAGGATGTAGTCATAAGACTTGTACAGTCCTAGCATCAACTGAATCTTGTGAGGATCATTAGACTGATGGATGCAACAGGAGTTCGTCACAGGCTTCCATACTCCATTTGGGAGTTATATATATATACACACTCACACACACACACATATATATATATATATATATATATATATATATATATATATATATATATATATATATATCAACGCTCCCTTTTTTAGGATTGAGCACTCATAGGTAGGGCACTTGTCCATTATAAGTTACAATGCAATACTCTTCCAACTCTGGAATGGAGCTCTCTGGTGGATGGGGAATTGTGCGTGAGTAAATACATCGCTTAATTCGGTCCTATTGACTGTCCACTTCTGCGTAGGGCAGGAGTAGAGCATCTGCCTGTGGGTCTGAAGCGAAGATTTCGACTCCTACCCAGCAGTACTGGAAGGGACACTGGATAGTCTATAGCCACACTGAAGAATTGTAATGCAACGAAACTGCTGTCAGTAGATGACACAATAATCAAATATGTATACATATGTCCTGATCTTATCCCTTCTTGTTCATTCACTGTCCATATCTGCACAATTGTTTCTTAACGTGCACATGCGTTATATCATTTGAAATTACCTCCGTTATTGCATGGAGAATGTTTCATTTGGCCAAGAAAGAAATTGGATGCCAAAGGAGATTTGATCCCAGCAGCATCCCATTCTTCAATACACAAATGCTGCCCACACACACATACCACATACACAAATGCCTTTTACACACACTGTGTATGAGCATGTGTGTGTGGTATGTGAATGTATATGGCATGTGTGAATGTGGGTGTGTATGTGGCAAGTGTCAGTATGTAATTTGTGTGTGTGTGTATATGTGTTGCATATTGCATATAAGGTGTACATGCGTGTATAGGTGACAACAGTGTTCAAGTGTGCACGAGAGTATGTAGCATAAGTGTATTGACATATGTGTATGTTTATAGATAGTATGTGTGTGTGAATGTGCGTATATGGCATGTGTCACTGTGTTTTGTGTGTGCATATGTGTACACAGTATAAGTGTGTGCTTATGTGGTATATGCGTGACATGTGTGTGCAGGCGTGAGGCTTCTCAATTATCGATCAGACACTATCGAATGAGCTTTTGTGTTACAAAAATTGACATAAACACAATTTGAAATCTGCTTTAAATACGCCAAAAGCATTTTTTCTTTCGTGCTTTTTTTGTCGCTGTTAAAACTAAAATTAAAGCCTCGAAGAAGATATTTAAATCACTGTGATAGATCTTGAGATTTTCACTCGGAAAACGTCTGTTTATGGTCTCTACCTAACTGGGAAGAGCAATATTATAGATTATACCATTTTATGCAGACAACGTTTGTGGTTATGTATGCAGCATTTGAAAGGTGTCCCTGGTCTGCAATCTTGGATATGAACAAAAACGAATTTAGGTAACTATGGACCAAATAGAAATGGTACCGGTAAAAATTGCACTGATAAAAGTGGCACCAATAAAGGTGGCCCGATAAAAATGGCATCGGTAAAAATAGCTTGGTAAAAATGACACTGAAAAAATGGCCCGGTAAAAATGGTACTGGTAATAATGGCACCGGTAAAAATGACCCAGGTAGAGAGGACACAAGTGGAAAAATAGGGGGTAAATGGCCCAACTGAAATAAATTGTTTATCAAAAATAAATATTGACGGAAAATTATTTTCCATTTATGGTTGTATCAAATTCATACCAGTAGGTTAGATAGTCCCAGAGATTTTCTTAAAGTCTGGGTCTTCATTACTGTACACCAACAAAGACGGAGCTTGATATTTTTTGAGCGTTCCAAACTAACAGACTTTGGCTTTGAGTCAAACTCCAGTCCAAACCTGCAGTTGACCATGTTTGTCTACCGTTAAAAAAACAATAACAATCTTCACCAAATTCGAGGAGTAAAAATTAAGATTAACCTACCGTGGTGAGAAAACTCTAACTGATTTGTAGCCGGCTCTCTTACCAACTGAGCCAATCTTACAAGCCTTACATATCTACAAAAGTTATCTTACTGATAAGCAAGGGCTTACTTGATTCTGATGAATGAATTTATTAATGCTAAAAGAATATTGAAATAATTCATTGAATATACAATACAAAATTTGCGGTAATCCTCTCCAGTAGGAATAGAAGTAGGAGTGGAGTTTGGCCCTGCAGCAGTCATGCTTGTATTTTTTTACATTTTTCAGAAAGATCCGACGACCTCTTCGATAATGACCTCTTGTTAAACAAGATCCATTTCAAGGCACCAAAGAAAATATCTGTGAAGCTCTCCGCATCTGTCATCTAGGATCATCTTAAGCAGATCTGAAATCTGTTCCGATAAGAGATTTGGATCTCCCACGAATCGACACCTGAGAATAAAGATTCGCATTCAACAATTTGCTGTAGTTTACTCACCAGGAAAGAAAACCGATTTTTCCTAATCTGATTATCTCTGCGTCAGTACACAGAGATTTTCTGCCCACAACTTGAACAGGTTGACAATTGCATCCTGAATGGATTTCATGGAGGTCTTTATGCAACACAGACCATGAAACCTATCTTTGGCGTTAGAAACCGTCAACCAAAACTGTCAGCTGGTTAGCTGGCTATGTATGAATCAAGCGTATAAGCTGCATCAACGGAGCTAAAGGGCTGAAAATTTGAATACTTACTTATGTCTACAAAAATTATTTTTTTTGTTTCTTAAAAATCCTATTGAATTGGTTTTTAGTGGACGTAAGCTGATTTTTCTGACAGGAGAGAGAAGTAACTTATTCATTGATCATCCCTTTTCCAAATCATTTCCAGCACGACATGCTACCAAAAGACGGTTTCTATGAATAACTAACCAGACCTATGAACCAGTGCTACTCAGAGTGTGGTACGTGGCTTGATTTCCTATCTTTAATGATGTTTGAATGAATGAATGGCTTGGCTCTGCGAATGAAGATTTTGGGTGGGTTTTCTTTAACCTTAGACGGTGGGGCCTGGGTGGAATAGCTTGCCCATTGAAGTTTTAAGATTTAGAGCTACGTGCACAGGGACGAACCCACCCTTTAAACCAAGATGGCACGAATAGGTGCAAGACTTAAATCCGAAGGTTTGACTGGAGTTTCCTCAAGGAAGATGCCTGAGCTAACTAAGAGGATTACCACCCCTTTGTGGTAGTATTCGGACAGTATGGCTGTTGAGCCACGGAACGTGAATATTCCGTACTTGAAAGATACCTGAGCTGGCTATAGAGTTCTAACATCCTCTTGGCGGAGAACCCCGACGGAAGTGCTATCTGCAACTTCTATCTCAGATCCGTGATCCAATCTGCTCAGGCTGGTATTATGTCAGGTTGATGACGTTTAAGATACATATTACTACATAACCATTAATGCGAAGTGATCCTAAACAGTCCCGACCGGAGTTCGAACTCGGGTCCCGATTGCATAGTCCATTGACCGAACTAATAGCTCCTCTATAGTTTGAATAACCGTGGTCTATACCCAGATTTATTGACTTCGTATGAATTCTGGCGATTATTGAGCAAATCGAAAAAAAGGTGACTCTGTGATCTTTCTGATAAGCTTCGCTCTGAAAGGTCAAGCGTTTTGGATGATAACATTCTAAAGGCTTTTTATGAAAGAGATCCATGTCCAAAGCGGCACGTATTTAGCAGAAAAATGCACAATGGATCATATTCATTTCTACACGAATATTTCAAGCAAATCATAAATGAATTCAAGGGGACATGTCCAATCATTTATAACAGTCCATGAAATCAGGAACGGAAACGTGTTTTTTCTTCACCAGAGTGTTACTGGGAATCCAAGTGAAAAGGCATCAAGACAAAAAGACAACACTGTAGTACGAATATTTTAACTGAATTTGAATCAATCAATTAACTCCATTAAATTTTTTTTTTGTATATTTGAATAGATAAAAGTTTTATTATGATTTTGTTTCATTTTGTACCATATCTCAATTGATTAATACTAAAATGAATTATTTAATTAGTAAAAATTCAGTTGAATTAATTGAAACTTGCAATAGTACTACTCTGTTGTCCTTATGACTGATTATTTTGTCTTGATGCCTTTCGACTGGTCAACATTACAGGAGAGGGGATGATAGACATAGGTGAGGCGATATTTTGCAACAAAAAAAGTACACCCCCTACGAAAAATGGACAGGTTTGATCATTGTGAGATGCAACGGTCACACAGTTCACTCAATGGCGTCTCACTGTCGACTGAGTAACACTACGGGAGAGAGTCTATTCACAGGATGCTCGGTAATTTCCCTTCTTGGTTGCCAAGTTACACCGAGGTCATGCAACAGGCCCCCACGGATGGCCCGACCAATCAAGTGGACTACAGATTCTTCTCTCTTTGCTCGTCTTTGGTAGAGGGGGGGCACATTTTGGGGGCTACACCACTAGGCACCATCTAAAAATTTTTTTTTTTTTTTTTTTCTTTTTTCAAAAAATGCTTTCTGGGGTCTTGGTGGTCATTTGGGGGGAACAAAGCCAAAATCTTATGAAGGTATTTTTTAGATAAGTTTAGATAAAAGATATTTTTTTCACATGGTTCGTTCTGGTGCACGTGTGGGCTACAGTGATTCATTCATACATGCAATGATAGATCTATCTATCTGTCTATCTCTCTATTCGGACGGGCAGACAGACAGTTCAACAGATAGATACATATCAGGTAAACATGCGCCATTTGTCAACAGAACATGAAATTAGGTGCTGAAATTTTCTATGGACGTGAGTTGACAAAAGAATAAAAGGATGGCACCTTTATGGTTCGACCCTCAGGGCAAAGAACGTACCACAAAAACTTGTCGCCCGGGGGATGGAACTTCTATTCGTCTCTATCCGTACATCTCTCTATTTTGCAAACATGATTAAAAAAAAAAAGAATTGAAAAAAAGAGGCTACGATTCTTGTACGTTTCAAAACCAGACGGCAGTCCGATCTGCTTTGGTTTCTATTATTTGCTGTTCATCTATTGTTCCTCTGACCGTACGAGCCGCCATGATGGCTGTGTCGTTATCCGAAAAAAAAAAAGATTTTGCCATGTTAGACTACACAGATGGAATTTGGGGTTCTGCGTGAGCTCTTCTCGTCTTATGTATATGTGTGTCATTCCAATCGGTCATTACCAAATATCTGTTAATGCAATTAATGTTTCCAAATGGTTTTACGCAGAATTAGATATTATAGTAATGTAAGTGAATTTTTCTTCTTTGAAACAGCAATTGTTTATCATGTAACTGATTTGGGGGGGATTTAAAAACAAAACAGTTATTTCATTATAGCTCTTCAGCAGTGTTGATTAAACACTATCTCCCCTCAAGCTTTGACTCTTTAATATTTAGCTTGCTGTATTATTTTCAGCGGTGTGTCGTATTAAATGTACTTTGTTATTTTCTATAGGGCATTATCATAATATATTGTACATGGATGTTATACTGCACTACTCATCATTGAAGTTTTTTTCAAAATGAAGGGTTTAATCACATAGGCTACCCCTCAAAAAGTATGAATTTAACTATGCAGGATCAGTAAATATCGTTGTGTTCGTGTCACTTCTGCTGAGTGTTTACCAATCTGAATAATCATATATATATATATATATATATATATATATATATATATATATATATATATAATGTTTATGTATATGATATTACGCCGCGAATTCGGCCCTGGTATTTTATATTGAATTTTCGTATTATAAATGAGTAAATACGACATATTTATATGACAATTATAAAGAGATTTCTGTGTTACCCACGCCAACGGTATGTATATCAGTAAAATGGACAGTTTATGTCCTTCAGAATGTGATTTTTGAAAAAGAAACATCTGATTGGGAATGGTACTTCGTGCAGCATCGGTGTAAGCCGAGTAGCAAATCGATCAGCCCTAGACTGCATGAATGAATAAAGAAAATGGGCGCCACGCAGGACTCGAGGCAGCCTAAACGCGGCACCGCTCTTACCATATGATGATGATAATGATGACGAGAAATACTTGATGCTTAAAAAGTCGATATTCGCCGGCATAAGGTCCGGCTCAAACCCCATTGGATCCCTAAACAAAATTTTATGCCCCCCCCCCACTACTCTCCTACTTCTTGGGGATCCATCGCTCAGCCCTTTTAGTTCGCTTATGTTT
>OY735229.1:48731108-48783608 GCA_963457665.1 Thysanoteuthis rhombus
TATATCGCTATCATTGAATTATTCTCTCCATTCGTATTCTCTAGTACACTAACAGGCCTTCTCAAAGTAGAGGTCAGGACTCCTCCGACGAAGCGTGTAAAGATTGTTTGGAGTCGCAGAAATATTTAGAAATCTCTTTTAAAATAATAAGAACCATAAGTTCAACGGCACGTCCACCATCCGTGGTCGTAGTAGGAGCAGGAGGAGGAGGAGGGAGGACAAGTAGTCTTCCTTGGAGTCAATTGATTCTCATACTTGTAAAACATTGCGATATGGAAATATTCAGAGAAATTATTCTCAATAAATATCGTAAAGGCCATTTTTGAATATAAAGATGTTGAATTAGGACTTTCTATTATGACATTATGACAGTTTTAATGATGTCACACCTTTACAGACATGACGCTCTTTCCTTCCTATTCCTGTTGTTTAACGTTACTGAGACTAACTGACTGACCGACTGACAAATTGAAAGTGTCCTATTGAGATGTGAAGATACATCTAAAAATTAGCAGTCCAAGGGAAACTATCAATCACCACCGCACATGTATGCTCATTTTTATTACGTAAAATTATCATTAATTTATATTGTAAATTGAACCCTCCACTGAAAACTTGATGGGGGTGGATTTTTCACAAAAACAATTCCACAACATGTGTGTGTGTACAGTATTTAGAGTTTCTAGTCTGAACACGTAGTGCTGGGTTAAGTCTCTCTCTCTCTCTCTCTCTCTCTCTCTCTCTCTCTATATATATATATATATATATATATATATATATATATATATATATATATGATAGCTCTACTCTAAATCAACTCAACTCCATGAGTAAAATGTTACATGTATCGAGCACTCTACGAAATAAATCCATTACATTTCAGAAGTGGCTTTATATTATTGATGTATAATTATACTGCTAGCCTGATTTGTACCACGTGTACTATATATATATATATATATATATATATATATATATATATATATATATATATATATATATATATATATATATATATCGTCAGAACACATGAATAACTTGAACCCAGCAAAAGTGTTTAAACCGGTTTGTTATGGGTGGTTGTGATTGATGGGTCCTGTATAAATTGGTCCTTTGTGTTTTTCAGTCCACGATTGTTTTGGGTTTGTTTTTTTCAAGAAAATTTGGACATTTTCAGTGATCACCGCCTAGCAAAAGGCAAGAGAGGTAACTTATTCATCGATCATCCTATTCTTGAATTTCTTAATTGATCTCAAAACACGACATGCTGCCAAAGACATGGGTCACCAGTTGGTTGAGAAGAAACCCTTTTCACATATCTCATTTGTTATGCATGTAACTGTTAGTGTTGTTGCTGTTATTAATCGCAGTAATAGGGTAAGTGCCCATCAGGAAGTATTCCCATCAAGGGACTGGACCACGAAAAACTGCCCATCGAAACAAAGGCTGGACATGAAAAAACAAGGGACCAATTTAGCATAGACTTACATTGGAAATTGAACCCCCACTAATACCTCATTTTAGAGGGGAATGAAAAAATATTTCCCATACTCATTGAGGGGAGTATGTGTGTAAAATTTCTACTATGAACGGTTAGGGTCCAGCGAAGTCCGTATATACAGATACATAGGTAGAAATAAATGTCAGAACACAGGAATAATTTAAGCCCAGCAACAGTATCTAATCCAGGGCAACTACATTTTGTGGATAAGCAAAAAAAAAAAAAACAAATAATCATAAGTATTCGTGAATTAATCTTAAAAACAAAAATAATAATATCCATTAATTAGACAGAATTTAAGAAGAAGAAGAAGAAGAAGAAGAAGAAGAAGAAGAAGAAGAAGAAGAAGAAGAAGAAGAAGAAGAAGAAGAAAAAAGAAGGAGAAAAAGAAAAAAAGAAGAAGAAGAAGAAAAAGAAGAAGAAAAAGAAAAAAAGAAGAAGAAAAAGAAGAAGAAAAAGAAGAAGAAAAAGAAAAAAAAGAAGAAGAAAAAGAAGAAGAAAAAGAAGAAGAAAAAGAAAAAAAAGAAGAAGAAAAAGAAGAAGAAAAAGAAGAAGAAAAAGAAAAAAAAGAAGAAGAAAAAGAAGAAGAAGAAGAAGAAAAAGAAGAAGAAGAAGAAGAAAAAGGAGAAGAAGAAGAAGGAGAGAAGAGACTTTGACTGAAGACCTGAGGAGACTTATTGTCACTCAGCCTTCAGCAATGGCCACTGGGCAACCGGTGTGAAACTGTAAACCGGATTATTACTGTGGCCTATGAGAACTAGGAGAGAGGGGCTGGAGATTTGAGGAGACTTGCTGTCACTCAAACTCCAGCAGTTACCACCAGACAACTAGTGTGAGATTGCAAATAATAATAATTATAATACATACATACATACATACATACATACATACATACATACATACATCCTCAAAAATTTACCCTTTCTGGCTCTCATTGCCAAAATGGAACAGCAAAACCATTACGACAAAAGACATGTATAGTCTCAGTTCCTATCGATTTTTAAAGATGGGTGTTGGGTGCCACGAACAATTTCGTCTCGTCAAAAGGGGCCACAAGTTTTATGAGCCCTGATCAAGTGATTTTCACGTAGGATCAAGTAACAACAAGTCACTTCAAATCAACGATACTCCCTCTCCTCAATGTGTTTTGTGACATTTCAGTTCTTTATTATTGTATGAATATTTGGCACCGTGGGTATCTGGTGACACTCACAAGAGGAAAAAGTGACAGTAATCAATAATCTCTCTGACTCCAACGGGATTGTGGTCTGAATAAGTAACCAAAACAGTCCACATCAAAATAGTCAACGTTAACATAGATTTCTTCAGTTTTTATGTTGGTCTAGCTGGCTGTGTATAAATCGCACTTGCAGGCTATGCTAATGTAGTTGAAGAGAAATTAAAGTATTCAATCCTCATTATGCCTAGAAAAAACGGGGGTTGTGTGGGGGGGGGGGGTAAATCCCCTCCAAAAAAGTTTGGGGGCGATTTACAATGAAAGTATGCTAAATTGGTCCCTGAGTTTGCGTCCGACAATGTTCACTCTTGTTTTTTGAGAATTCGGATCACCATCAACGGCCAGTTGTCGAGTAATCGCGCTTCATTCACACAGAGATAAAGACAGAGATTTCTTCTATAGAAGTTAGATTGTACTTGGATGCAAGGTTACCAATTTAAATGTGATTTTTCAATTTTTCGACTCTGAAAAATGATTCTATCAGAGCGAATTCTCTGTATGACATCACAGGCGTTTCCTATCTAAAATGGAGTTTTTCAAAAAAGCATCCAGAAATATACAGATTGTGAAGAATCTAAATGTTACTATTAAACCTGACAAGGTAAGGCCCCAAAAATTTCAGAAAATGTTTGGGTTTTTTCCATAAGTGAAAAAAAAAGTTTTCAGAAGTGGTCTAGTGGATTACTTATGCCAATTTTCAAGTCTGTTCACAAAATGGCGTGGCCAGGTTCGCTGGAAAAAACGAAAACACAAACATGCGTACAAATGAAAAAAGGAGAGAACCCTTCGCTACCTTGGATGGCTACGGTTGTTCAATGGTTAACACTGGACTAATTCGACAAAACAAACAAGATAAAGCATTTATTAATTGGCAACCTAGCTAAAAGCACAAACCACAAAAACACAATGACTCCAGATATATGTTTTTTTATTTAGGTCTTCGAAGGAATCTAACGTATTCCATAATCTATGGAATTCTCAAAGTAAAACAAGAATCATTTTCAGCCATTTTCCTTAGGGTGACTTGGGACAATTAGAAACCGATTCTGAATTGCACTTGGAGACAAAAGACTTCCCTTCCGAGACTTATATCCGTTGTTTGTATCTTCACTTTGTAATTTCCCTGGAAGAATAAAAGTAGATAGATTGATAGATTGATAGATATGAACCGATGAGATGAATACATACATGCATTGACGCATACATACATGCATAAATGCATACATTAATGCATGCATACATACACGCATACGTACATGAATGCATGCATATATACACACATACATACACGCATACATACATACATACATACATACTTGCATGCATACACGCATACATACATACATGATTACATGCATGCATACATACATGCATACACGCATACATACATGCATACATACACGCATGCGTACATGCATACATACATACATACATGATTACATGCATGCATACATATATGCATACACGCATACATACATGCATGCATACATGTATACATACATTCATGCATGCATATATACATACATATCTGCATACATGCATACATTCATACATATATACATGCATGTGTACGTACATACATACATACACGCATACATACATGCATACATACGTGCATGCGTACGTACATACATGCATACATTTATACATACATACATACATGCATACATTTATACATACATACATGCATACATGCATACATACATACATGCATGCATGCATACATACATGCATATATACATACATATATATATGCATACATACATACATGCATACATGCATGCGTACATACATACATGCATACGTACATACATGCATACACGCATACATACATATACGCATACATACATACATGCATGCATGCATGCATACATACATACATACATACATACATACATACATACATACATACATACATACATACTCGTTGTAATGATACAAAGAATAACTCACTTGCCAAATTTGTCCGAACATGTTTGGCGGAATGATCAGAGAAATATTTTGTAGATCCACATTTTGTGGAGAATGTGGGCACACGTCCCGTATAGAATGGTCATCAAAAACCCTCTTCAATTGTGTGGCCAGGCTGGACGACATTCCGCCCCAGTTACCTTGCTCCATCTGTTCCGCCATGGTGCAAGTGTGGTGGTAAACGCTAGATAAAACAAAACAGATAATTCCGTGGGGGAGGAAGAAAAGAATCCTTTTCTTTCAAATTATGAAAATGAACGAAAAGCAAACATATATTCAAGGCCATAAATAAATAGACAACGTTGTTCAACTGAAAATACTGTCCATAGTTATGATAATGGTGATCAACATGTGAAGAGTCTTTTTCGGACGATGCGTCCAGCACGACTCAACGTTGACCAGGTATGAAAATCAAGACTTATCGAGGCAAGGAAAGAATACCCCGAATCTTGCGTTATAAGTGTTTCTACTATTGGAGAAAAAAATGCTTACCACCATCACCTGAATAAGGCTGGAGAATTGATCGGGGGAAACGTCGTGCTGACAACAGAAAGGAGATTAATCGTCTGCAAAACTCTTTGATTTTTTTCACTGCATTTCAAGATTTGATGAAAATCGACTCGTTGACAAATACTGAATTACGAACCCAAGAGAAATAATCTACAGACACATGGACAATATCATTTCATTCATATTTGATATCAATTATGATCAGGTCAGTCCTTCAGGATCGAAGAAGTCGATGGTTTTAGTACTGAGTTGTGCGGCGGCTGCGATGCTCTGCAGATTCTGTAGACTTGCGCTTCATCTAGAATTTAATTCCCGGACGTCGCCAATCTCATTATTTCATCCCTAGTCTACCTGGGCCCAGGACTGTCATGGTTGGAGGGGTTGGCCCTAGATTTGGGTTTTTCACCAACCATCTGGATTTCTGGGTTCATATTTCGAATATTCTTCACAATCTGGGGTTCTCATACCTCAAATAAATGTATTCTGGAAAATGATTCATGTATTTATATTTACAAGAAATATTGATTATTTAAAAGCAGAGACTGTTACTTGCGAAGTAATTTATTGATAGGAATTGAATAGAATGCATGGCGTGGGAGGCTGAGCAAGATTTAATCACGGACTTGTGGGGAGGGGTTTTAAGCAGAATAGAAAGAAAATTGGAAAGAATTGAAAAAAAAACAAAGAAAATATCGTTGTTCACTCTTTCAATGGGGAACTGGTGGAGAAAGCGTGATAATTGTGATCTACGTATGAAAGTTTGTTATACTTGCCATCGCAGTCAATAAATGAACAACCGTAGCGTCAAAAGGCATTGAGAAAAAATTCCATCCAATGAATATGGTCAGAATACATTCTATTTATGACGTCTATAAACATCTAGATTCTGGAGCATCTAGATGTTATTGATAAACCCGTCAAAATGAAGTCCCCAAAACATTTTTAGTGGAAGTTTAATGAACTACTGAGGCCAATTTTCAAGTCTGTGGACAAAACGGTATGGCCAGGAACTCTGGAACTCACGAATGTATCAACATTCAATTACACCTACATACGCACATATAAAAAAGGATAGAACTTTTTGTCGTCTTTGGTGGCTACGGTGGTTCAATAAGTTATATTTCTATTCAAAAGTGATATTTTGATTAATCTGGGGGTTTTTTTTGGGGGGGGGGTCCTTATGAGTCCTGTTTTTTGTGGGAGGCCATCTGGGTGTTTCCTCGAAATCTCATTGGTACCCCTGCCTGGGTCCAATGCAAAGACGCAGTCAAGATGATAGGAGATAGGACAGGGTGCTGTCGATGACCAAGGTGCTTGACGTGTCACAACGCCCTCTTGTCATTCCACAACTCATCGGTTTGTTATCAGAGTTGTCTGTCACAACCGGAGTTCGAACTCAACTCGCCGATTTCATTTTTTGTGTCGTTAACCGTTAAGCCACTCAGCACATTCTTCCTTCACAAAGTTATAATTTTTTGTATCGAACTCTAAAGAATTGCACCTTAAATTGTTTAGAAATATCTGGAATTGTACCATAGATTGTATTGAAATATAATCTGAAACTCTTAACTTACCAAGATCCCATGTGGAATACACAAGGGACGTACACGAAACCGAAAAGGGTATCTTTATGCATTGTAAGCTGGACGTCGGAATCATGAATGGTTTCCAGAACTGTATAGTTAAGGCTCAGTGATATTTTCCCCGGAATTCGGATTGGATGAGGAGAGATGTTTAGTCCGTGGATCAACACGTGTTTAGTATCACCTAGAACAACACAACGAAAAGAGAGATCTCAGATTGTTGATGTCAAGACAGAGAATAGGGAAAAAAGTGGAGAGTGGTTTGAAAAAAAAAAAGGCTAATTATATATTGAAGTTGCATATTTGACGATTTAAAACTATTTTCCCTCCTTGAAACAGGCGTGTATTTCAATAACTGCAAAGGATACAAGTCAATTACGGAACAAATGAAAGCAGAAAACTTTTAATCCTGTATCTTATTAAATTTGGATTCAAAGAATATAAGCTTGGATTTATGTTAGGGTTAGTGTTTAGGGTTAGTATCGGGGTTATATAAGTCAATTACAGAACAAATGAAAGCAGCAGACCGTTAACACGGTGGTAGTTTCATCGCCGAAATTCCGGGAGATAAACCTGGAAGAAAGCTCTGGATAAACCAAACTGATATCATGAACTTACAATAAAGACAACTGAAATTAAAAATAAGCTTAGCTTTACAATAGACGGAAGATCAGTAGCGAATCGAACTCATTTCGGTCAGAACACTGCAATCGATTGCCCGTCAGGTGGTCTCCAATCATCATCATCATCATCATCATCATCATCAGTCTTGTATTGTCATTCGATGGACATAGACTTTCCCCAGGATTAGCCACACCTCTCTATCGTGGGTGTCGCTGACCCAACATTTTCATAACCAGTCCAATTCGTTTCTCCATCTTACATTCTGCCGGCCTCGGTTCCATATTTTATCTCTGAGAATCTATGTTGTGAGTCGTGATGTCCATCAGTTGTCTGCCGTTCTTACAACATGACCAGCCCATTGCCATTTGTGTTTCCTAATGGTTTTGATGATGTCTCTCATGTGCCCGTTGCATAACACACACCTGTACTATATAATACGATTTGAATGAATATAATCTATTTGAAAATTCTTTTTCTTTTTTTTTTTCAACTATTAGGCTCTGACAGAATATTTCTTTCATAGAGCGGATCCTCAAGTTTTCAAAGTTTTGAAACCACTGATCTGTATATAGATGAACCAAGAACCAGAGCATGGACGGAGGGGCAATCTTCACTCTTTAAGGGGCGGTATTTTTTATCCTTGCAACTCCTTGCCATCCCCTGCCACATATTAATGAAATATTTCGATCCAAAAACTATCCCTGCCACTTCCTAATGCCACTAGTCCTCAAACATAAACGAACTCCGGGTCACTCGCCACCATTCCCTACCACACAATAAAGAAATAAAAAATATAAATATTCCATTCACGTGTGACAGGGAGTGGCAGGGATAAAGAGTGCTACTGCTATATATTTGTTCTTGAAAACAAAGAGTTCATAATACACTAAACATGCCATATTCCACAGACAATTCACCTTACGTTATGTGGCTGTAACTTTGGTTTTAATGGTAACAGGTCAGGTCAGTCACTCAATATGAACCGTTGCAAGACCACAATAATGGTAATGATGGTGTGTTAGACTGAGTGAGACGTATAGGAGACTATTATGTAAAAGAGAGAGACAAAAAAAGTGCACACCTTCTCTATTTTCTATTTCCTCTGGGGAAAAATAAACGCTGAACAATGCTCACCTTAGTTCGTAAAGAAAAGTGGAGCGAAAAGGAACCATATCCAAAAGACATACAGGTATCCTCCACTACATCCACTTTACGCCGCTTGGCTCTTATGAAAAACCTCAAGCAGCCGTAGCTTTGCGCTGTGTCTGTGAGCATCTGTACTTCATTTCTATCTATTTTCTATAGCTGTTAGCAAGATATGTCTCAAGGTATCCGAAAAGCCAGGGAAGCTTGAGAGAGTGCTATGCTTAGCGTTAAACCTGTTGGGCTGCTCCGTCGGAGTTTGGGTCGGTGAAGAGATATTGAAAACCATGGTGTAGGGGAGAGAGTGCACGCTGCTTCTATAATGGCTCGCTACAAAACAAAGGAGGGAGAAACTTGATGTAGTAATAGTCAGTCTTACCGCACTGCTCCCATTTGAAGTCAAAAGTTTCGATGGAACCGAAGAGAAACAAGGAGAAGAAGATGAATAACGACGTCGCTGGAGCCATGACTGGACAGAAGAGAATTGCTTAACACAGTGATTCACTTGGAAATTTCAGCAACACTTTTAAATAGACCAGCTGTTTACATATACTGATAAGAACCTTTATATATATATATATATATATATATATATATATATATATATATATATATATATATATTATATATATGTATATATATATATATATATATATATATTCCAAAAACAAATTTATTTGGTACTTATTGTTATCAATTGGGCAATCTCTCTCTCTCTCTCTCTCTCTCTCTCTCTCTCTCTCTCTCTCTACATATATATATATATCGTAAGTTAGGCGTGTTTTATATAGATAAAGTACTCGATACTTTTTTTTCATGAAAATTGATCCAGTACAATTATTAGGCATATGATTTCTACGTCAAATTTGTTTCACTTTTAGGGTCGTCGGGTGCACCGCCTGTCGATGGGAGAAATGGAAGAAATCTGTTGCATGAACCATTGGTATAATAACTATATGTGTGTGTGTGTGTGTGTGTGTGTGTTACAAGGATATATAACCGATGGATGTCAACATTTCGTGCCCAACACACTCATCAGCCACCGGCGGTTAAGCACGAAATGTTGACATTCACCGGGTATATATACTTGTAATTCCTACTTATATATATATATATATATATATATATATATATATATATATATATATATATATATATATATATATATATATATATTAGTGGCTTTATTTACTGTGTTACGTATTGAGCACCGTGATCTAACGTCAACAACGAATAAAATTTGTTTCTCGATTTTTTATTCTTCAATTCTTGCAAATTGAAAATATATTTTGAACTATATATATAACATCAACGAGCTCAGCAACAATATAACAATCTCCTTAGTTGAAGTCGCCAGTATGTTTGATCCAAAGAGTTCACAAACCATAAGTAAACTCTCAGAAAAAAACTAAGAATCTCATGAAAAAAAAACTCCGAAACCTCAAGCCACCAACAGCAAGAGAAAAGGTTGAAGCAACAGATCTGAATTAAACCATCCAAAAGAAACGAAGAAAAGACAAAAGAAGATATACGACAGCAGTCTTTGAAAGCCTTCTTGAGAAAAAAAAAGTAGTGAATTCAAAACTATTGGAAAATCACTCAGACAACGAAGAAAGTAAATAATTAGCTTAGTCGAAGAAATGGAGACCTGGCATCGGATAGGAATCGGAAATGCCCAGGAATTTTACAAAAAAAAACTCTATTACACCATACAAAGGAAGCAGGAAAATGAACAAGAAAGACAAGCCAAGAGCAATCAATTCGAGGATTTCCCAGAAGTTACTCTGCAGGAAGTGAAGTAAGCCATCAAACAAACAAAAGGAAATGCTCCTGAACCCGATAACATCACCATTGCCCGATTAAAAAAGTTGGAAAAGTCATCACTAGGAATCTAGCCATTCTACTCAATTTATGCCTCAAACAATGAAACATGCTGTCATAAGGCTATTATACAAAAAGGGAAACCCGAAAGACCTTAACAACTACAGGCCAATAAGCCAACTCAGCTACCTCTACAAACTCTTCACCAAAGTGATCACCAAGCGAATCACCTAAACGTTAGATGAAAACCAACCCCGGGAACAAACTTCCGAAACCTAGAATGGGAACACAAAGGAATCAGAATAGACGGCGAATATCTAAGTAACCCCAGATTTGCTGTCCTGTTCGCCAAGAACCTTCACCATCTCGAAATAATGGTTGACGAACTAAGAGCCGCAAACGAGAAGGTTGGCCTCCACATGATCTCCAGCAGAACAAATGTCATGTACAACAAATATGTTAGGGACAAAGACTCAACGATCGAAATAGAAAACGAATCTCAAAGAAATCCTCAACAGAAGAAGAAATAAAGCGAAGAATCACACAACGTTGGTAAACTTTTGGTAGAGCAAGTTCGACATTCAAGAACACACAAATCCCACTGGTCCTAAAAAGTAGGTAATATAACTAACGCATCCTCCTGATAGCCAACTAAGGTACTGAAACATGGAACCTAACCAAAAGATTGACCCTCAAACTGAGAAGCATGCAACATGCATATAAGAGAATCATGCTCAACCTTCCATGGAGAGATCATAAGACAACACAGGGTATTTGAGAAAAGACAAGAGTCTGAGACATCATAGAATCCATGAAAAAACCCAAAAGGCAACTGGCTGGACATGTGGCAAGAATGGCAGACAACTGCAGGACATTACGACCCGCAACGTAGATCTCCAGAGATCCTATGCGAAATTGTAGCCGACGAAAAGTAAGATGGCGTGACGAGCTGGATAAATTCAGAAAGTACTGGCTCAGCGATGCCCGTGATAGAGAGGTTTTGGTTAATTGGGGAAGATCTATGTACAGCGACTGACCCTCAGAGACTGCTGCTCTTGCTGCTGCTGCTGCTGATGATGATGATGATGATGACGATGATGATGAATAACTTTGACAACCGGCTGTTATACACACGCAAAACCTGTAAGTCAATATCGTTTTCTAACAGGCAAATTTAATCAGTGGTTCCCAACCTGTGATCCGAGGAGCTGTGAGGATCAACAAAGGTATTGCCGGTTAAAATTTACGAGTACGTGAATTCTGCCCTCGTACCCGTAGAGTTGCCTTCTTTATTAGACACCCTGTAAATAAACTTATCTACCGAAAACAATCATGTATGTAACTGATGTCATTATATAAGACGTACGAGTTGTTTTATTCATTTATCTTCAGTGATTAGAAACATATGCCGGATCACAAACGATAAATCTTTATATCTAAGTATAGAAATTGATTTTTTTTCAATTTCCGTAGGGAAAAGGTTATATGATTATAGTCATAAACTTTAGCGGAAAAAAATTAGTTTGGAGATTCCATAATTTTTCGATACGAAGTCCTCGAAATAATCCTTCAATGCCACACCACGCGAATCAGTTACTTTCTGATCGCTAAAAGTACTTTGTTCGGATATTTTGTTATTATTCAAAGAATATCAAATTTGATAATGTTTACTTGAATTTTAATTCTAATCTTGTACTTTTGATATCATTGTGAGGGTCATCAGCTGTTTTACCGTAGACCTGTTTCGGGGATTCAAAAAAACAGTACAGGCATTTTACCAAGGTATCCCTACTATGTTGATCAGACACAACCTCCCAACCTATACTTGACTTCAATATCTAAATCAGGATACTTCGATTCTGATTTGTTTGACTTCCATTCGTCTACAGTTATTTAGATTATTATATTTGATTTGATTTAATTTTACTGTTATCTAATCAATGGATTAGAAGTTCCAGATTAAATTGCACAGGTTTATTTCATATCTATCTATCTATCTATCTATCTATGTATATATATATATATATATATATATATATATATTCTTCCAAGGGGGGAATAGAGCACTCTGGTGGATGGGCAATATATGCATAGGTAAATATAACGCTTGAATTCAACCTTACTGACTGTCCAGTTCCGTGGGGCAGAGATAAGATGCCGGCCTCTGGGTCTGAAGCGAAGGTTTCGACCCTACCTCGTGGTACTGGATATGATCATGGATAGTCTACGGCCACACTGAAGAGTTATCATACAACGATAGAGCTGACTGTGAATGACACAAAAATTATATATATATATATATATATATATATATATATATATATATATATATATATATATATATATATATATATATATATATGTATCCTCGTTTTGCTATGTTCAGTTCATGAAAGATAAACAATGTAACTAAGCCTTATTGTTGTTCATACACTCAGAAGATAATTTCTATTATGACGGTTGGAATGAGTTATCACCTTGCATGCATTATATGACTGAACTGTCACGTAACCAATGTCGGTAGTTTGCAGTGTTGGGGGTAACCTATTAAAAATTTGAAAAAACGGTGATGAATGAATGAATTACCTCTGCCTCTTTTGTTGGACAGCGGTCACTGAATAAAAGTTTAAATTTTCGAAAATTGGTCTAAACACTGGCAGGTTCAAATTAAGTGACCAATTTAGCATAAACTTACATTTTAAAATAAACCAACACTAAAAACCAGAGCAAGGATTTTTTTTAAATTTCTCAACGAAATTGTTTAAATTATCAGCCCTTTAGCCGCATTGATGCCGCTTGTACGCTCGACACACACATACATAGACTCACTTGGAAACTGCAGAAACTATGTTAACAGTTTTGATGACAGTATTGTTTGTAGCTTTCCAGTATCTTGGGTTTAATACCGTTTTATCTTCAAGGGTTCAAATGAGCTCCCTCTACAACAAAGTAACGTTCGCATCGTGAGCTAGAGGTATGGAGAAGTCTTAGTATTTCAGTCTTGTAACGGTGTGATGTTTCTCTATGATTTCAGTCTGTGATAGTACAAAACAGTTGAGTTACATGGAATAAGCCAAGTCTTCGTGGCAGTGATTCTCAAACTGTGTGCTGTGTTACAATTGTGTGCCGTGACTATCTCCCAAGTATGCGTCGTCAAGTTTTCCAAATACGCAACATGTAGCAGCCTTGAACATGTCTAGTACGGGTATTATGTCAGTCCCGCTTCCGCCAAAGATTTACCAATAAATTGGTTCATCACCAGATTCCACGAAATCTGATTCTTTTCAGCGACCGATAAAAGTGAAAACGGTTGATTAGTTCATATATCCGTATGCTAATCAATGAGCTTTGTTCATTGAGTACAGAAATGTTTTCGTTTAATTCATTTCAATTTTACAATTGGTACACTAGAATCGAAACCGCCACCGATGGGATAGCTGCTCCAACATAGCGTTGCTCGTACCATTGAGCAAAACAGCCGTCGGTTATGCAAATACCCAAATAAGTGCTTTCTCATCTCATTTATTCGCGGTCTTTTTCGTCTCTTTTGATGCAACAATAAGTATTTAAAAGATAACTGATTCTTGCTGCAGCCCCGTTTTCTTTAATTGTTTATTCTATGGTCCATTTGTTGAATACACGTGTACTCACACACACGCGCGCACATATACATATATATATGTGACTGCACGCTCAAGACCGCTCATAAGATTCCTATATACTATCAATGCCAGTGTGTGACGTCCTATCAGCGTAATATCTCGTCAGCTACTTCAGGACCATGATTGTTTTTATAGCTTTCATCAAAGTCTATGGATTGCCATGAATCGCTGTCCGATTCTCAATCAGAGTAAGGAGACCCAGAACTTTTTTTCTTCATGGGCCTCCCTATTTTACAGTAGGGACAGTAAGTATTCGCATGGTATGGAAAATGGAACTTTCCACCCAATAACTTTCTCCCTATGTATTCCACTAAGTTCAAATTACACCATAATTAAGATACAACATTGACAATGATACAAAATATGTAGTAAATACGTTTATCATTGAAGGTGTACTGTAACAATATTTGAAAAACACACGAACAAAAAGTATTTGTGGGATTGTTGTAAATCATTATAAATGGGGTGAATGACTGATCATAATTTATTTTCTATCTTCATTGAATCATTTGGCACATTCGTATAAAGGTGAGGAGTTTCCCTACACTTGTGACCCCTCAAAGAAAGAAGGACTAATAAATAAAGTTATTGGATCCATTTTTCATACCGTACGAATAATTACGGTACCCACTGTTAATGAAAAAAATGCTGTTTACTAGGTGATGTCTAAATCACGTTTACCAGCGGTAAATATGAATATAACCACCCGGTGAAAATATTCATTGTTCGTTACCAAGACAGGAATATAAAAACTATTTAGCACTATTTCCGATGACATATAATCAGTTAAAATGTTCGTCACTGCATGACGTCATATCGACAAAATATCTCGTTAGCCGCTTGAAGACAGAGACGCATTCTTCCTGCAATCCGAAAAAAATTTACGTGATCTGAAATGGCGTAACCTGAAGGAGCAATTGCCATTAATTTAGATGTGAATTTTTCTTACGGTTCCAAGTCCAACCAAAAGAGGGTGATGGTGATATGTTAGTCTAAAACGTCGGAGGTTGGGGTGGTGAGAGGTGCAGGAGTCAGGGATGTAGAAGAGAGATGGAGCGGGTGTGCACTGCCTTTATAACGGCTTGCTGTAATCTTAAATCCTGCTGCTTCTTTTTCTATTACATCACCGAAATCTTACTCATACATGACACGAAGAGAAAAAAAAATAGGGGAATCAACTCTTGTAGAGCTTGAGAAGTTACCTCCCTTAGATAATTCTATAGCCCTATTCTCACTGGGGCATAGATAGATAGATAGATAGATAGATAGATAGATAGATACATACATACATACATACATACATACATACATACATACATACATACATACATACGCACGCCCGGCTGCAGCAGGGTCAAACTCCACTCCAACTTATATTCTGGTTCTGATGATTACTTCAATGTTTGTAACGTATAGATATGCATATTTTTTAGTATAAATATATTTATTTGTTAGAATGAAATAAACCCCTGGATATATGTAAGATAAAGTTGGTAGATATGTAAGACTTGGTAGTTTGGCTCAGTCGGTGAGAGAGTCGGCTGCCAATCGTTGAGTCGTGATTTCTAATCATGGTATCAAAATGTTGATTTTAAAGGAGCATTTATTTATGAGAATGAAATAAGTCTTTGCGTATTTCTATAATTAATTTTGGTAGATGCCGATGACTTGTCGATTTAGCTCAGTCAGTAAGAGACACAACTACTAATAAGTTGTTCATGATCGCAATTCATGGTAGAGGAGTGTTTACTACCTTAAATTTGGTGTGGATTAGAACAATCTACGTTACAAAAACAACTGCATCTTTGGACAGGAATTCAACATATATATATATATATATATATATATATATATATATATATATATATATATATATATATATATATATATATATATATATATATATATATATATATATATATATATATATATATATAATGTGTACTTTAGAGAGTGAGACGGACTCGGGAGTGAAGTTTTTGGTGGTAAGGTTTATTAATCCTTATATGTCAATAGTCCATACATGTTTCGGGATTTCTCCCATCATCAGTGGTGTGCGTTGTGTGAGTGTGAATTAAAATGTACCATATATATATATATATATATATATATATATATATATATATATATATATATATATATATATATATATATATATATATATCCTGCTATAAGGGTTGAAAAAAGAAAGCCTAATTTTTTAGTTATCGTTTAAAGGTAAACAAATTTTCAATAAGCCTCAACCAGTTTCTTGCATGTGAAGGCAAAAGTAATTCTGTCTCTGGGTGTTACTGTCCAGTAAATCGGGTTGGATTCAGGTCATTTGTACATTAATTTTGATTTGAATTCAAATTCAATAGCCGTCATAAAATTCTAGTTGTGGATGAGTGGGGCGATGGAAGGAGGGGGTAAAGTTGGAACTACCCTCAAGGAGAGACGGGGGAGTGGGTATAGATTAACGTACAGATAACATGAATCTAACCTTTTTTTACTAGACAGAGCAAAATAAAGTACAGAAACAGTATTATATTTGCCTTTTGAAGAATGTACGAAACCAGTTGAGGCTTATAAAAATTAGACTATTGTGTCACGCTTTGAATTCAAATTATGCAGTGAATGTAAAAATTGGGAATAATTGTTGTCTTTGTCACATCCATAATTATATCAGCACTTAGATAAGTTACTATTCCACCAGGAAATAACTCCAGTACTTATATCTCGGAATTTTTGAGATGAGGTATTATTATTTATTTCTATTGATATTCGGACCATCCTCACCTTGGTTGTTTTTCATACAACGTTTGCGGCCGTTGCACTCTACGGCCTTCGTCAGGTATCATCTGGTAGATTTGGGGAAGTAACGAACCGAACCCTTTATTTATCCGACGGGGGTATATTGACCGTACTCCCCTTGTTATATTGTCTCACACTAGGATCGAACCTAGAACCATCAGATTACTTTACAGTAATTTGTCTGATGCTGTAACCACTGTGTCCATGTGGTATGAAAAACAACCAAGGTGAGGATGCTCCGAATATCAATAGAAATAACTCCAGTATTTGTTCGTCAGTTATTTATGAGTCTTTGGTTTTTTGGTGTTGAGATGATTCGTGATATATAATCGTCTTGTGTAGCACTGGGGAATATTTCATCCTCAAGCAGAAATGCAACCTATTCTCGCCTGTCTTCCCTTGCGCACATATTTTGAATGGGGCCAAGTGACAGATTTTTTTTTTTTTTTATAAACAAGATTTTGTGTCTTTGACCCAATCTTGTCTCATTATTTTCTCCATCTATCTTTCTTCATCCCCTCTCTTTCCTTTTCTCCTTTTTCTTTTTTCATCATGACGATGGCTCATTCCATTGTTGATTCAAGGGGTGAAGAGGTTGTCACTATCGTTGTCGATAGTGTATTGATTAAAGGAAGATATGAATTTTTTTTTTCTTTGCAGTGAATATACCATCTATCAGTTTTCATTTGTAATATTCTGAAATTTTTAGAAACACATTTCTCCTGCTGAATTAATTGTTACAAATTTCTTGTCCGGAATTCGTGGTCATCTTCGTGACATAATGTTTTGATTATCTTATACATAAGCTACTGCTGCGATTGTGTTATAACAATTTTTGAGTGTGTGATTGTAAGTTTTTACAAGTTGTATCTCGAATGTCTCTCACACTTTTCTCTCAGTGTAATTTGGTTGTATGCGTAATGTGTTGGCATGTAACCATTCAAATTGGCAGTGACAGTCCTTACTACAGATAGATATGAACAAGATAGATAGATGGATAGATAGATAGATAGATAGATACATACATACATACATACATACGGACGGACGGACGGACGGACGGACGGACGGACGGACAGACAAACTGGGATAGAGAAATAGATGTTGGAATTGTGGGCATTTCACAGAATAATTCATTTTCTTTGCAAATAAACCCGGAAATGATACATTCACAATGCCCTTTGGGATCTAAATGATAATCAGAATAAATGGGAATGTGTAT
Source organism: Thysanoteuthis rhombus (assembly GCA_963457665.1). NCBI lineage: Eukaryota > Metazoa > Mollusca > Cephalopoda > Oegopsida > Thysanoteuthidae > Thysanoteuthis > Thysanoteuthis major. The sequence goes on from OY735229.1 coordinate 48,749,176, forward strand.
TTTAACCAGTGCCAATATCATCACTTTAGTTCGAGACATTAGATAATCAAATATTCCACTAGAGGTCCTTAAATGGTTGCTAGATGTCAGGTAGAAAAGTAAAATTTCATATGTATTGAGACAGTGGACCCCACTTATTATAATCATGGATATTGTTATCTAACGGTCATCAAAAACCGTCAACTAGAACTGTCTAAATAGTTTTTCCAATTTGGTCCGACAGACTGACCGGCTGTGTAGGTATGTATCATGCGTACAGGCCACACCCTTGGGAGGGGCTAGAAGGGCTAGGGGGGCTAGAGGGGCTTGAGGAGCTGGCAATTTTAACAATTACTCCTTATGAGAAAAAAGGTTTAGCTGTTGTTTTCAATCTTCCGCCCCAATAGTTTTTTTAGTGAAGGGTTGAATTTACAATGTAAATTTATGCCTTGATCCTTTAGTTCGTATCAAGATGCATTTACGTGTGTTTGTGAAAATTTGGACTTAAGAAAAGATCACCCAACAAAAATTTATCTATAGTGATCACAGCGAGCAGACCTCTCTAAGTATCCTATATTCAATGTTATCAGATGTTATCCAAAGTGATCACAATAAGCAGCTCTCTCTTATTTTTTCACTGAGTTTGATTTAGAACGAGACTAGACTAAAGGGGGATGTGGGATGTGTGTTATTAGATTGTGTTGCGCCAAATTTTTCAAATGTGAGAGGTCCTGATTTCCCACCCAGAATATCAGCATACGAAATCATGGCTTTCACTTGCACTCGAATTTCAATTGACAAGAGGAAAATGCGTTGCTATCTCGACCACTAGGCAGATAGAAGAGAATATAGTGAGGTATTTGTTCAGATTAGTGGATCGCTTGAATATCCTCCCCTCCAGACAGGTTTAGGTAAGAGAATGTTCAAGTGACTCTTCAGAACATTCAAAAGATACAACAAAAGACCTCTATGAAGCCAGTCTATTGTTTTCAGAGGGGTTATTATCATCCAAAGAGTTTTTCAGACGGTTGGACTCCTTCTTGCTGATTGTGTTGAGGAGACAGAGTTTCGGCCGATCTATTCTATGGCCTTCTTCGGATATACAATCCAAATGTGGTGAACGTAAACAAAATCGTTGGTGACTGAGAAAAAAAGATGCAGCACACATCAACATGTCAACTGATTGTACAAGTCAGACAAGTGCAGAGTTCAACTCGAATTGGCCTCTGTTACTCAACAGGGGCAAGGTGTGGAAATCCAGGCCTGGTAAGGAAAGGGGAAGATATCTCCCGAATCAAACACTGTATACACCACTGTCAGTGATGAAAAAAAAATTTGTTTACCACCGTCACATCTGGATAGTACACCTGGAGAAGGTCGAGGTGTGGATCGGCTGAAATGTCGTCTTAACAATACACAACAACAAGGAGTTAAATCACCCGAAAAACTCTTCAACAAAGTATATTAATCATTCAGTTGATTGAGTCAACCAATCCGATAGAGTGCATGACACATTATCATATTTGAAAAAGAAACAAGTCCAGAGTTAAAGAGATTGAACTCTATTGAAGCAGTCTCTACATGAATTTATTCCGCATAATAGATTCGGCGATAATGCATTAAATATTATTTATTCACATGAGTGTTCGATATCTTCTTTACCTTTATCAATAAAGCGTTTAAAAATATATGTGTCTATATGAGTGAACTATAAATACTTTGCCTTTGTCAATAAAGCATTTAAAAATGTATGTATCCATATGAGTATATAATATCTTCTTAATTCAATAATTAGTCAAGTCGAAAATTATCAGAATATAATAATTCCTATTTCTTCCTTGTTTTCCTTAACTTCCCCTGAATTATCGCAGTTCCTAATGACGCCCCTGCCGTTAGACTGCTTCAGAGGAAAAGGACTCTAATCGACAAAACTTGAATAGGACGATGTTCAAACGGTCCTGCGGATTGGTGCGTGGATAAAGAGTTCCAGGTTAGTTTCGTATGATTCAAGGCTACAATTGTAGGACCCCCAGCGAGGATCGAACTTGCTATCGTGGTATTGGTCTACGAGACTTTTTTGCAAGCCATTGCTCCTCGGTGAGTCGTATGGAATGGATCTTCATGAAGCTTAGCTTCGTCTTGAATGAGTTTACAAGTCACTTAAGGGAAATCAAACTCACTACAATCACCAAATACGACTCATTCTCTCTCTCTCTCTCTCTCTCTCTCTCTCTCTCTCTCTCTCTCTCTCTCTCTCTCTCTCTCTCTCTCTCTCTCTCTCTCTCTCGTACAAAATGCTCCTTTTCATCAAGCCTTAATCTACCCAACTTTTTGCGTTCGTACTCTAGTAATAGTTGGGCCCAGGGTGTAATATGTGTGAAAAAAAAGGAAAGTTATCTCCTTGCATTATTTTATTAGAATAAACTGTTAAAATAAATGGTTTTAAAAATCATAGATTTATGTATTGAATTATAGTTTTTTTGTTTTGTTTTTTTTTGTTTTAAAATGAATTATATATTTTGTAATTTGTTTTGCCGAGGATTTTTTCGTGCATGACCCCACTTCCCACAAAAAAAACTTTATCAGACTGCCACTATTACCATTGTAACTTTGACGATTCAGACGACTCTTTCTGTACAAATGAGATTTCTTTGTTTATTTCAGCGGTCCACCAGTTCTTCCTGGCGTTTTTAAAATAATGCGCTGGAAATACAAGAAGATGTCTGTTTTCTAGTGTACATGTCTGGTTATAGGCAGGTTTAGTGATCCATAGTTAAACGGGAAGTGTTTTATACAGAAAAGAGTATAGAGTAGGGATGGTGTGTCTTCGGAGCAGGGTATTTTTTTTTTTTTGTTTTTGTTTTTTTCAAGCGTTCAATAAAAAAAAATATACTGGTCAAAAATATGTTGAGAGAGAGACAGATAGCCATTCAGCCAGCTAAACTCACTTAGAACAGAAGAAAACTGTGTTTTAGCGTACGAATCGAACCTTCTTGTTATGTTTGTTGTTCACTCGACGTTTTGGCGGATCCATTCTATGGCCTTCCTTTTGAAAACTTCTCGTTTCTTTTTGCTACCCGAAGGGAGAGTCCCCCTTTTCCCAGACAGATAGTATATCCGAGGATGGCCGTAGAATATATCGACTGGAAGTTTTGGAAATAACAAAAATAAAAATTAAGTAAAGAACGGGCTGAGTTGTCAGGAAAAAAAACCTTTGAATATTAATGGCTCTTCTTAAAATTAGAGACAAAAAACAATCATGAGAAATAAAAACGAACTGAAAGAAAAAAAGAAAGAAACAAAACATAGATAGATAAAAAGAAAGATAGAAAGAGAGAAAGACAGACAGAAAGAGAGAAAGAAAAATATAGAAAGAAACGAAAAAGAAAGCAAGGAAGCTGGAAACAAAGGAAAGAAACAGAAGAAAAAGCGAAAAAAGGAAGAAAGAAAATTATACAGAAAGTTGTAAAAAGATTTTTTTAAAACGAAATGAAAAACCTGGAAAGGAACGAACGAAAAAGAGAAAAAAAGAAAGAAGCAAGAGAAACAAAGAAGCAAAAGCGAGAAAGAATTCTCAAAACTTGTTTTTTTAATTTAAAACAAAAATTGTAAATTCATTCCCAGATTTTTAATCTTCTTCGGATACATCTCAAAAGATTCTAATAACTAAGAGAAGGTATTATTAGAAGAAAGGAGAAATCTTCGTACAATAAAAACAAACAATGCTTTCATGTATTTTCTATTTTAATAAGAATATTCAATCTTCAGCACATTGCATTATTGTTAAAGGTTTTGTTTTTGATTTTGTTTTTGCGATTGATTGTGGTGTTTTTGTTATTGTTGTTTTGTTGTTGTTGCTGTAATTCGTTTGTCTTTCTGAACACGATATCTGCCTATGGTTCTGGGCTTTTAACCGACGGCCATTTCCCATTCGAGACAAAGGATGGATTTATTATTTATCTTATCTCTTGTGTCGATTTTGATGCTATATGTTCCCTGAAATGACAAGAAAATGATTTGTTAACGAATATGGATAACCAACATAGAAAGAAAACAGATCAGGTAAGTCACTCTATAACCATATGACCAACGTCTTTTGGGCAGCGTGCAGTGTTGGGGTGATCAATTAAAACATTTAAAAAGGGGTTGATCAATGAATAAGTCACTTCTCCCACATTTTGTTGGGCAGTGATCATTAAAAGAGTAAATCAAAATTTTAAAAACCACGCAAACCCAGGGATCAATTTAGAAATGGATAAACTAGCAGGATAGACTGGAAGTATGCCAGTCTAAGAGAAGGACAACTCTGATTCCAAACAAGAGGGTGGAGCCCCCGTTGGGGTGATTTTGTGTCCAATCTGACATCCTTCAGGAGGCTCCTGCAGACAATCTGATGCCAAGCGTACCGCCCTCTACTTTCTTCTGGGCTTTAGCAGCGACACCGTGAGGAGGATTCTACCTACTGGGTATCCTAGGATATCCATACTCTTCGCCCAGGCATGTGCCCTCGATGGCATGTTTTATTGTCTGTAGAGGTAGAAAGGTGGGGGACATCCACTCAAAGCTAGGCTACTAAGAAGAGAAAAAAAGAAGATTTACAAAATACTTACTCTTGCAAGGAAGCTCATATAAGATGGGATCTTGGGTAGTTTCAAGGGGAGTTGGTTCAATTTGATATTCTGTACGGGTAACGGACAGTCCATCTTGGCACCGCTCTTGGTGAAAGCATCCATCATCTGGGTGACGATTGGGCCCAAAAATCCACCCCAGTTTTCACTCATCATTCGGTGCATCAAAGTACAGGTGTCCTTGTAAGTACTGGAAGAATATATATATATATATATACACATATATAAATCTACATTGATTGATTCTAACATCCACGTATAGACATACAGTTATACATCGAATGTTGCATGATCGACTTACGTCCGATCGACTTACGTCTTGTTAAGACTTCCAAAACCCATCGACTGTGGGTGACAGGGCAGATATACAGTTATAGGTTGACTCACTCTTGGACGTACAGTTAAACAACCATCTTACGTCTGATTTCAGATACAGGCCCGTAAGAGCTTAAAACACGTTGACTGCGGATGACGTGAATCGCGAAAGTTTCAGCTATGTTATTGTTAGCTTGCCAAAGAGAACTTATTTATTCCAAGCTCTCCCGACGGGTAAGACCAGGAGGTACAAGAGCAGACACCTTGCTGGATGGAATCAGTGAAAGAAACGTAATGGATGACAGTTGTTCCTGTCTCTTCGGAAAGGCAAGAAGGGTGTATGCAGAATATAGAAGTTTCGATAATTGTGTGTGTAACGGGGTTATCATTTTATGAAGTACGTATGTTTCACTTCACTCATTAATGATCGACTTACGTCCAGATAGTGTTGCATATATACTTGTGTCTGTAATACTGGTTGAATTCATAATCATTTAGCAACTGAATCAATAAGAAACAGAAAATAGCAAAATCTTGAATCAACCTCCATACGATATCCACCCTTAAGAAATTACTTAAAACAGAGAAGACAGAATTTGCTTAGCTAAATTGTAAGCTTGTCACCGCTTTTTTCTAAATCATCAAAAAGGGGGGGGCTTGATGCAAGGTCGCCAATTTAGATTTGGGGGGGCTTTTTGTTTTTTTGGTGAGCTCCTGAGTTTTGAACTTATTTTTCCTCTCCTAACAGCAATGATACTTTCAGACTTCCAGTTAAGACTAAAAGGTTAAAAGCTTAAAATGATGAATAGAGACAGATTCTTATAAGAAATTTTATCTAGGTTCTTGTCGTGAATCGTGATGTCCATTGGTTGTCTATCATTCTTGCAACATGACCAGCCCATTGCCATTTGAGTTTTCTAATGGACTCTATGATGTCTCGAGCTCCTGTTTTCTCCCTGATATACTGTGCTGTCATGTGATCTCTCCATATAAGGGTGAACATGATTCTTTCATGTACATGTTGCAAAGTGAAATAGGAGATGATTTCAACATTTCTCATTTTTTTAAAAAGTTTCTTAATTTTTTTTTTTTTTTCATTTAAGAATAAAACAAATGAATAAGGTAAAGGGTAATTATTTGGATGAGGTTCGCAAAGTAAAATGGGGGGTTAACTTCTACAGATGCTGAGCACGATGAAAACATAAAGCTTAAATTACACAGACAATTTGGAACACATAAGAGACTATTAACTTACAATTCATGAGTTAATTCTGTGACATTGATTTCAATTAGACATTCATTTTAGTGTTATATATTTGGGAAAAAATATTTGATCATTTTTTTCTTAATTGCAACCCAAACAGTAACCCTAACCCTAACCTTAAACACTGACCTTTTGTGGTTGAATTTAAAAAAAAAAAACACCGTCTTAAATATTCAATTTTTCTGCTTTCATCTCTTATCGTAATTAGTAGTTACCTCCCTTCTTTGCGAATCTCGTTCGAGAAGAATTAAGCTTGCGAGACTAACCATGATCCTACTTCAAATAAGCAGGGGATTTTTATCCAGCCTAGCCAGGTACTTCGCTTGATAGTCATTTCAGCATTGGAACCATTCAATTGTTTCAAAATATTGATGTCAAGGGTCAGTTTGGCATTTCCTGGCATTTTCATCGGAAGAGGCGACAGATCCAAATTGTTGACTACAACAGAATGTTTGCTACCTGTAGAAAAAAAAAAAGAATATTCACTTTTTTTTTTAAACTGATTTGGTCAGTCACTCGATAGAAGCAGTAATCACTGGAAAAAGTTCGCATTTAAAAAAGATAAGTGATCAATTTACATTGCAAATTGAACCCGCACAAAAAAAAACATATTAAGGGGTAAATTTGAAAAAAAACGGTAAATTTGAAAAAAAACCATAAGGAGTAAATGTTGAAATTTGTAGCCCTCTAGCTCTATTCGTGCGTTCTATATGCGTGATAAATACGTAACCAGTCAGTTGGCTAGCCGGACCGACTTGAGAACTGAAGAAACTTATGTTGACAGTTTTGGTTGACAGTTTCTAACATTCATAAAATAATGAAATTCAAGTTGAAGTGTGATCAATAGTTCATGTTCATATAGCAATATATCCTCAAACAAATTGAAACTGAAAAATGCTGAAAATAAACAAAAGTATCTCTAAGACGTATGTTTTTGGGGTCCACTAAAATATTGGTGCCTCGTTCGGCTGCAATATTTACACTGCGTTAAGTGTGGCCGAGAACACTATAGATGAAGAATAGACAACTGAGTGTAGTAAGATTCCGTAGGAAAGAACATCGGATTTAGAACAGCGTACCAGTGAATCAATTACGGGTCTCCTCAGTTATCCGAAAACGTTCCAATCAAAAACTTTCGTGAGCCGAAATAACGTAAAGCGAAGAAGCAATTGAAGTTAATTTATATGGAAAAACATTTTTGAGCGTTACCAGCGCCCCCAAAATGGTTTGGATGACATGTAAGGCTGAGTCGTCAAAAGTTGTGTGTTGTACACGTGACTAGGATGTGGGATAGAAAAAAAAGAGTACGCGATGCCTCTATAAGGGCTCACAACAAAACAAGCTAATTTCGCCTTTTTTTTTTTTTTTTCATTCGTAAGAGTGAAATCGTGCCATAAAGTGAACTGCACCTATGACATATACAGGTATCCCCCACTTCACTAAAGTTCGCTTTACGCTACTTCGCTTTTACGAAAGACCTCAAGCCGCCATTGCCTTGTTCCGTTTCTGAGAGTATCTGTACTTTGTCATGATTTGTGCTGTTAATAGCAATGTGTACGAAGTCGAAAGGAGCTTGCCTGATTATTACGTTTATCGTTAAACTGGCAGACATAGACATAAGGTTTGGAGGTCTGTGAACGCTCAAAAATATTCTCAAATAAATTAGTGGTAATTGCTTCTCGCTGCACACCATTTGGGGGACAACTACAATTCAGGCATGTAACTTTCATCTTCTGTATCAGTCTCTTATTTCGGTATTCTTCACATTTATGAATTCGAACCTATACCCATTGCCGGGGTGAGTGGATGGATTCATACCTTTCCCGGTGGCATTAGTGCGAAGTAAACATAAACAGCCCTAACCGAAGTTTGATAGATATGACAGAATTGATATTTACTTAGCTTAGGCACAGGTCCACACCAAGAGTAGGGACTAGAGAGCACACAGAGAACGCATACCCCATACACTAACCAAAAATGAATGAAAATCAGTTCATCTATAGCTACGAAGCAATGAACTTGACAGCGAAAGCTTCAATTTTGTATCTTTCGGACCATTGTGTTAACATATGAGAAGATATCTCTTAATCGAAATAAAAATGAATCCGTACCAAAATTCAATCGATCATTTATCAGCTCAATGCCCACCTTACACTGAAATACTCAGAGAATTTTTGGAGATATTGTTAACTAACAAACAAACATGAATGCAAACATAAATATACTTAGAAAATCTTTCAATCGAATACAAATTCCTAGATCGGTCCCAAAATGTAAACAATCCTTCTTGGGACATTTTGTAAGAAATTTCATCAAAATTCTTTGAAAACTTTTTGAGATATCGTGTGGACAGAAAAAAACATAATTGAATCCATGTGCCTCGTCCAACTTAGTCGGCAGAGGTGAACAAAATTTTCTCAGTCAAAATTCCTGGATCTGCGCAATTATTAAACAAATCATTCCAAACCATCAATGCACAATGTTCGTTATATAAGTCGAAGGGGGTTACCAAAAAAAATAAAAGAGAAAAATACTGACCGCACTGAGACCACTTGAGAGCATCTCCAGTGCCGGCCAACACGGCAAGCGAAACAGCAATTAGACTGACCAACATCATTCTGGATTGAGTGACTGAACGAAAAAGTGACATAAGGGCAGGCTTTAAATAAGCTTCGAGGTGAGAAGGTTGCGTAATTCAATCGGGCCAATCATAATTCAGATCTGAATTGAATTCCATTCGTCGCGAGCGCAGGGTTAATTGGAATGGTGAGAGACGAGACAGCCGTTACACTTCTTCGTTCATGATACAACACTTTATCTGGTTAATCACTGATACGACACAGACGTCTTCTAAGTGATTCCCTCCTTAATATTCTTTTTCAGTCTATTTTTCTTCGTCTGGTACAAAGTGTGGGATATGTGTGTTTGTGTGTGCATATATATATATATATATATATATATATATATATATATATATATATATATATATATATATATATATATAAGGGAACAATAATAAAATATACAATAAACGTGTGTATATTAATTAACGTATCAAGTAGATCTCAGTTCAAAAATGTGCTCAATACCATCAGAAGAGCGGTTATAGAATAAATTTCAATTGAAAATCGTTTTAAAGTGAAACAGAACGTACAATCATTATATATATATATATATATATATATATATATATATATATATATATATATCATAGACATAGGATCAAGTCAAAAATTAATCGTAGCCCACTTCCCGTAGAACTACATTTTCGCACACCTGACCACAATTTTGCCACTGACGCTAGCTTCACCATCATAGAAAAAATAGAAAAAACTACTCCAATTGACATAACTAAAGTTTTAGAGAAACACGAAGACATGTGGATCAACAAACTTGAAACCCTATATCCTAATGGATTAAACACTAAACTGAACATCCCTCACCACACAGAACCTTAATACACAACCATTAATATCCTCACACCTACATCTAAGACACATTCAATAATGGAAGCTTCATAGTCACCCAGACCCATAGGAAAAACTTCACCTTAGCCTGTTATAACCCCAGTCCAAATCATAGCCAAAACATTTTCAATAACTTTTAAGGTTGATACCTATGTAGCTCCTTAACCTCACCACCCCTCTTTCTACACTACCCCAAACATACCAAAAAATCTAACTCCACATCACTCCCCCCCTACCTTGACACACTCTGCCCTCCCCAAGACCAACTGCTGCTGCTTTACCAAAGACCTGATACCTAGTGGACATTCTTCCATTCAGCAGGAGGCCTCCAGCAGCCCAGACAGCAAAACTCACCCACAATGCATAGCTCCTGGCAGTGGACTCTGATTCCACATGGTACATTTTAATACACACTCACACAGCACACACCACTGATGATGGGAAGAATCCCGAAACATGTATGGACTATTTACTTATAAGGATTAATAAACCTTACCACCAAACACTTCACTCCCGAGTCTGTCTCACTGTCTACAGTACACATTATATATATATATATATATATATATATATATATATATATATATATATATATATATATATATATATGGTGTATTATATTGAAATCATATTTGAAATGATCACTCGATATTACACGGTAAATGTATCATTTGGCTGGCACAACGTAAATAGAATAAACAAAATGGGGCTGCCGCTGGAATCGAGCCTGCGACCAACAGGGTAGTCACTTCAAAATAATGTTGCTCTTACCATTGAAATAAATAGCCGTCGATAAAGCAAACACTGTTTTAGCAGGTATAGATCGTGAATGAGTGAGATGAGAATTAGGAGCTAAAACAGCTATTCGGGCGTTTGCATCAAATAAAGTTTCAATACAATATAACACAATTTGTAATCATTCTGTCGGATCATATGTATATCTGTGTGTGTATAAGAGATAAGTAAGAATTAAAGAAAAGTTGCACATCTTTTGGAGATTATTTCATATAAAGTAGCTTGGATATTGAGGGAAAAAAGTGTTGAATTCATAGTTGTATTTCTCAGCTTACAGAAAATACTTTTTCAGACCGATTTCAATAAGACTATATCTCTTGATATTATTTGAATATCATCCCCCATTTTAATTTGCCCTATTTGAAATAGCAAAAGCAAAATCAGTCGATTCACAAAGCTTTTGAAACGAAACTTCGGATTAGGGAGAATCAAGTCAGGACTGGTGATGCGTTCCGTTTACCCCACGTCAGCCAATCATATGACGTCTGCGTTCATTTAGTTTTGTTGGTGAATAAAATGAAAAAAGGTTGAGGTCCAGCTTTAATGATTTCAAAGCTAGAGAAGCCGATGATAACCTTTTTTTTAAATCCATTCAACGCTCGTTGAAAGAAGTACACGAAAATCGAACTTTAGATGAATCTTTATTTCAAGCAACTCTTCCCGAAGAAGACAATCCAAAACAGTGTGCTTTGCTAAGAGATATGCTACTATGTTTGTCTAGCACTTTTAAATGTGAGAATTGTTAATTTTTTTCTCGAATGAAAATCATCAAGTCCAAAACAAGGCCAAGATTCACAGATAATCATCTTGCAGATAATTTACGAGTTACAAAATCTCAGATATCTCCTAAGTATTGGAGAATTTGTAAAATAATGTACAAAGTTAAGTTTCTCACTAAAATTCGTGAATGATTCCTTTTTATGCAAATAACATATGAACAATAAATACGATGTTTCTTGTTTGAATCTTGTTAGACAGAGCGTTTATTGTATGTGGTTCACTGAGACAATTCCTTGTCAGTCGTTTCGCCATACCCAACCAGTCACCTCACGTTCTCCCCACCCCGCAATTTCATGTTTTGGAGTTGCCCCTCTTTGATTAGATGACCATTATCCGTGAGACATATCCTGAAAACAGTTCAAATAAAACATATGCAATAATCAAGTACGATGTTATTTTTTTCTTTTAGTTATATAGTCCGATTCGTGAAGAGTAATATCTCATGCAGTCCGCTTCTTGGAATCAGTTGTCCATACCTGGTTTAGATGCTTTCAACACTGACCACAGACATGCATCCTGACTCTCCTATGTTCCCCCACTCGGCTTAATGGTGTCACACATGCATTTGGGGATTAGAACAACCCCATGGCCTCTTACAAGAATACCTGACATCATTCGACGAAAACATGTTGATTCGTCAGGGCACAGAATTCGGATACACTGTCTAATGCTGATATTCACTAACAAAGACAAGATGTTTTTCACAGTCGACTGAACTGATAAATGGCTTATTTGCCGCTACACAACCACGTATCAGATTCTTGTAGCCGTTGCCTTGCAGAGCAAGATGAAATGGGGGGCTTCACACCATTGCACATGGACTTCACGAGCCATTTTGAAGCGGTGATAATTTTCATCTACCGATCAAAACACTCATCTCCTCCCGCCAGCCATACATCTTTACCTTCTGCATGATACTGGTCTCATGACGACTTTCAGTTATTCTACGGACAGCATGATTGTTCACGAAAGCTCACGACATCCGAAGACAATTGACCAGACTCACCCATTTTGACAATGTCAATTCTGCAGTAGACAGCTCCTTCCTTCCTCTTCAGCATTTTTTTTTTTACTAAAACAACTTATCTCATCGTGTCCTGACAAATGCAACATTTGACTCTACACAACATGCGTTCAAATAAAGGGTAGAGGCATCAATTTTATTAGGCTGGACATTATTCTTGGCCTAATGCTCCTCTATTCAGGGTTGAGCACTTTTAAGTGAGGTAACCCATCCATTGTAAGCTTATGCAATGCTCTTCCATAGGAATAGAGCACTCTGGTGGATGAGGGATTTATGTGTAAATGAATATATCGCTTAAATTCAGCCTCACTGACTGTCCAGTTCCGTAGCTCAGAGATAGGATATCAGTCTCCGGATCTGGATGGGTTAATGGAAAGTCTATAGCCACTGAAGAGATGTAATTCATCGGAACAGCTGTCTGTGGATGACACAATATATATATATATATATATATATATATATATATATATATATATATATATATATTCGTACGTCGTCTCAGGATCTTTTACAGAACGATCTTTGCCGTATGTGTGTTCATGATCACTTATGTTCGCAAGTATGCGCCCACGCATGGGTGTGTGTGTGTGCTCGTGCATATGGGTCTGTCTATGTGGGTCTCTATGTGTGTGCACTCGCGTGAGTCTGTGTGTGTGTGTATGTGTGTAACAGCTGTCTGCCCAGGTAAGGTAATTGTATGAAAGTGAGTAGTTTATCAAAACGTTCAGCCATCCACACCCTTCGACCCACCCGTCGAACAAATCGTGACCTGTCACTTTTTTCTTGCTCTCAACATAGATATTGGGATAGATATTATCCAGATTTCATTCGTACAGCATCCACACAGTTTAGAGTGATAGATGTGTCAAGACTAAAATAAAGCGACAGCTGGTCATTTTCACTATTTTATCAGAGAAAAAATTAATAATCGACGGATATATGGCACGCTGTGTAATTCCGTTATCTGATTTTCTGAGAAAGTTTATGTGATGGCCTATTGGCACAGTCCCATCAAAGCAAGCAGCGAAAAATGAATTGTAAACAAAAAGGTTAGTTACTTGAAATAACGAAGTAACTGATAATCATATTTATAGTTATAAGTATTATAATAACAGGTCTGGTTTGTCAATCAATAGAAACCGCCATACGACCAATTTTTTCAACATATCGCCAGACCTCTCTATCGTGGGCGTCAAGGGGCCTGTACTTTCTGAACTTATCTAGTTCGTCATACCATCTTGAATTTCGTCGGCCCCGGTTTCGCATGTGGTCTCTGGGGATCCACTAAGTGAGTTGTAATGTCCAGAGGTTGACTGCCATTCTTGAAACATCGCCAGCCAATAGCCGGACTGTTTTTCTGCGAATATATTGTGCTGTCTGTGCCATGTTTTGTTGAATATGATTCTGTACTTTGCACGCTGAATGGTTCTCAGTTCAAGGGTCAATCTTTTGGTCAGGTTCCATGTTTCAGCTCCATAGGTAACTATCGGGTGAATGCATTGGTTCTATTCCCTTTCTTTCAGCACTATCGGGATTTTCTTGTTCTTAAAGGTTGAGCTTTCCTTGTCGAAAGCTCACCACCCTAGAGTGTTGATTTCTTTTTCTTTTGAGAGTTTTATGGAGATTCGCTGTCCTAGTTAGATATAGTGGTCTACTTTCGCTTCTGATTGTGTCTAAGAAGTAATTTTTTCAACCTTCTAACTCCAATAGTGCGACCTGCCCGGGTGATGCATACATACCTGCAGGGGTTTCTTTCTGCTTTCAAGTTGGTCTGGCTGGCTATGTTGGTAGTTTCAGTTGAAGGTTTCTAATAACTACTTTATTTCGCTTATCGTTAGACAGGTTTATAATAAGAATTTGTTTAAATTTATAATTGTACAACTACTGCTGTGTATTTGTTATTCAAAGAAAGCAAACGAGAATAATTGGGAAAATATGATTTAAAATCCTAATTAATTACAAAGAATCGTTATTTTTTGTCAAGTGACTACGATTGGGCGGAAGGGTCCATTTCAGAGTTACGAAACTACCAAAAGCATTCTCACAAATTTATACATTTTTTTTGTATGTAAACAGGGTTTATCATCAAACTAAACTAATTCGGATAGCGGGAGAATTTGAAGGGAGGAATTGCCAGAACCTTCTATCTTTCAAAAAAAAATGAATTAAATAGATCAAACTTCTAATAACTCCATTGTCCCTAGTAATCAAATGGCACTGAAATGTTGAAGGGTTTGCTTCTATCCTGTATATAGATCATTAGATATTAATCGGGGATCACTCAGGATTAGATGCCGTCCTTTCAGATCCTTCAATAGTTTTGCACTGCCGAAACCGAAAAATCAGATCAATCTCAGTCTCTTGTCAGCCTAGATTTAAAAAAAAACATCAGGACCAAGCATCTGATGCACCCAGGAGAAATTTCTAAAAATGCGGTCACTCATGCAAATTATGTGGCCACGTGGAACAAACTAAAACATTGTAAAATGTTAGATCTGGCAATACTTGTTGAATTTCGGGAAGTCCTTGTCAATCAAAAAATACTATTATTGTTACGGAATGTGCAAGACATGGACCGTTGTATGTAGGATTCACATCTACCACTATGAGCAGATGTTTCAAAAAGCGTCGCAGCGATGTGTAAAATGAAATGGTAGCGGCAGAACAGAGAAAACACTTCAGCAAAAATAAGACTTGTAGTTTCGATGATGATCTCCGGGTATATGTCCCAGAGAATGTAGAGTGAATCCTTGACGCTCTAGCACACCACGGAAGTAAGTGGATGTTAAGGCTAAAATCTCACGAATCAGATGGCTCGAAGGATGATTTCGGTGAAGTGGTCCGTATCCACCAGGTACTTTTGGGCAATTGCAAACCAAAGATTTTGAAATTACACCACGATTTAAGTAACATTAATGTGTAGCGGTCAAGTTATATTTCGTTTCCCTTAACAGAAAACACATTTCACCTTTTCAACTTTTTGAAAAATCATTCTAAAAAAAGCAGCACGTTATTAGAACTTTGACGTGTGACATTCGATTTTGATTTCGTTTTTCTCTAGAGAATTGCGGTTAATAAGCTTGTTTCCACACACTATCATTACAGAGGAGAGTTCGATCTTTACTGGATGCTCCTCATTCACTGCCTTGTGTCATACTCTGCTGTGCTTTGAAATACTTGTCCTGTTTTATACAGGGAAACGTGGCAAACCGTACCAGTCGCTCTTGCCGACTGAGCTACGAGAATTCTGTGGTTGGTAGAAGATCAAATCTGACCTTTGAAAAACCCACTATTCTTCCCGATCTCATCAGGCGCCATATTTGTCTTTGGTTTCACACTAGTTGTACCAGTAATTGCAATATTAGAAACCATCAACCAAAACTGTCAACATCAAATTAGGTTTCTCCAGTTTTTAAATGGGTCAGACTGTCTAGCTGGCTGACTGGCTATGTGAGTGTTACACATACAGGCTGGACCAATCGAGCAAGGTGTCAAAATTCAAACATTAACTTCTTATCAATTTTCGAAATTTGTTGCGTTGTGTTTTTTATAAATCCCACCGGATAGGTTTTTTAGTGAAGGGTTCAATTTACAATGTAAGTTGATGCTAATTCGCTCCCTTACTTTGTGTCTGGCAGTGTTCACGCTTGTTTTGTTTTTTTGTTGTTTTTATTTTGTTTTTTTCAGCGTGGACTTTCAAATGAACACTGCCTAGCAAAAGGCTAGAAAAGTAACTTATTCATTGATCATCCCTAATACTCAATTTTAACACATCAAAAGCGTTGATTATGTGACGGTTTCTATCGAGTAATCAACCAGATCTGTTACCTATATCTTTTTTTAATTCTTTCGTCTTAATTTTTTTAGTTGCTTTTTATCACGACTTTACCCAGCGAGCAAAGAGCACAGATTTGAAATAGAAGTTAGGGTCCCGGGTTCGATTCTTGTCATGAGCGAAGAGTGCGGAAAACTCATCATTAGCTGTGTGCTCAGCAGTTAATTGAGTCCACTGTAAGCTGTGTGATTAGGGTGGAGGTATCCCTTTAGTGGACTTGAATCCTACCAAGAGGGTGGTCATAAAAACTTGTGAGAATAACGTTCCGGTCTCGAACAGACTTGAATATAGGAAGAATCACCAATCTGATGCATACAACAAAAACTGGGACTTTATCACTGGCCGTACAAATATCTCAAAAGGGGGTTATCTCTTAAAAGACGGCACACTCTACCTTGACCGATTTTTTCTCGATGAAACTAAAACTCGCGTCCCTTTTACATCTCGATATGTGCAGTTCATTTAATGAACAATAATTGTTAATATTACAACCACTAAAAACTACCTGTGTGAGTAAAGATAAATAATAATAACATCAGAAAATATGGCGTCGAACGATCTGAAGAATAAAGGGCGAGTTAAAGGGTTATATTTGATTTTCTGGGCTCTTGTAGTTATTCAAAGTAATTTTTTGCTACGTTTCAAAATTTTATGGTATTTTTTTTTCTTTCATCATTTTGATTAAATGAACATATCTACATAACTATTCTTACGATCTCCATAAGTAACGTCTGATCAATTTAAAACAATGTATTTATTTTTTTGTGTGTGTGTGAAAATGTTTTATGTGATAATCCGCCGTGTTTATGTTAAACAAACGCCTGATCAAATTAAAACTACATAATCTTTTTGTAAAAAGAGGTTAAATTAGATTATTACTACCTTTCTATTTAAGAATAAAGATTGGACCAAAAAAAGTTGTTTTGAGATGGAATAGCACAATGAATACTAGTTCCAAATAAATGTTTTTCTGATCAAATTAAAACTACATATATTGTTTCATTCATCTTTAAAGTTACAATCAGGCTTCTGAACGTTTCAGAAAATAAGAGGAAATATGCCATAGCGATAATGATGAAGAGACTCCAGAATTTAATTTCCCATTTCCCGAAACAATGTAAAAACGTATAGGTTAAAAAGCAGAGAGAGGGCCCTTTCTCTCATGAACATACAATCTGCTATGAATGGATAGATCAAGAGAAAACGTCCTGCTGGTTCAAGCCATCTGTTGAGTTGATCTACAACTTGTTTATCTTTGTAATTAGGGACTCGTCAGTCAATCTGTTGAATTCGGTCAATCGGCACCATAATCTAATCTGAAAAAGACGAACTCAAAAGTATGATCAGGCCTGTTATGAAGAATCAAGATATGAGAGTACAGTTTGTGTCGCAATAGATTAACCCTTTGGTACATAATGGTCGGACTTGAATGATATTTTTTTCAAGAATCGTTTATTCATTTGAACCTTTTTCGAGAATTAGTTTATTCGTCATATTTAGCGTAGAAATCAGAAAAATAGAGAAATCATAAATTGGGGACAATTCTCTGATCCGGCTTGACTTTGTTTTCACTACATTTGAATCGTGTGATTAATTCCTTGGGGAATTTTCTGTTGTATGAACATGCACATTTTGCTGCCACGCTTTAGGAGAAAGAAAAAGCAATTCGATTTCAAAAGGAATAATTCCCATCAGGCCCAACATATTTTTATCATGTGACGTGAACTGTTAGGAAAGCAAACAGGTTTTACGTCTTTCTAGGTGGGAGAATTCACAAACAAATTTTTTTCAAACTCAATCTGTTTGTTTGTATATGGTATACAGGCCTTTAATGAAAAAATGAGGACATGAATGTCATCACATATGTTATTTGTTTTCGCTTGAAATCACTGTACAAGAAAAAACCGCTGCTCCCCGAAAACAATCTTGTTTACGAAAAACAAAAATCAAGTAACTCTATGTGATGTTACGTAAAAATAATCTAGACTGATTTATGTCCCTTAAATTTTCCAATCTTATGTCATGTAGCGTGATAGATTATCATTTTTTGTCGATCGTACCTTTCTTTATTAAAAACTCACAAATAAGGGAGATAAATTCTTAAGCATAATTAATTTTTTACTTGTTCTTATTTCATTTTAGTTTCAGTTGCTTTTTGTCACCACAACTCACATAGTCATTTTGTTGCCATTTGTAAACAATAATAAAGAATAAGCTCTTGGCGAGAAGTAAACAGTTTGAGAAGTTGCAGCTGGAACTAAGATGAAAGAAACTCTTCACAGCCTGCCTCAAGATGATCTTCCGAAACTTGGACTGGGAAAATAGAGGAATCAAAATAGACGGCGAATATCTGAGCAAACTCAGATTTGCAGACAACCTACACGACCTCCAACTAATGCTAGATGAACTAAACGAAGAAAGCAAGAAAGTCGGCCTACTGATGAACTTCAGTAAAACAAAAGTCGTTTGCAACAATCACATTGAGAATAAAGACACAACTGTCAAAATTGAAGATGCAAAACTGGAAAAGCCAGACCGCTATATCTACCAAGAACAACGATTCTCTATGAAACCCACAGAAGAAGAAACCAAGCAAAGAATCACACTAGGATGGCAAGCCTTTGACAGAGAGAGTTCAACCTTCAAAAACAAGAAGATCCCATTAATTATTAAAAGAAGGGTATACAACCAATGCATCTTCCCGATAGTCACTTATGGAGCTGGAACATGGAACCTAAACAAGAGACAGACCTCCATTCAGCAGCATGCAGCGCACGCATTAGAGAATCAATTTCGGCATGGATTAAAGTGTAGTATCTGTTCCACGGCATAGACTGAGGTACCGGTACTGACACTTGCCAGACGAATGGGCCGGAGATTGTGTTGTGGTGAGCATCAAAAACCGAGTGCGCCGGTGCAATGCATCAGACAATGAGGTCATACTGAGGCTGTGCATGGCTACGCGTATTAGGAGCCTTTAGATTCGTCAGCCCAGCTGCAGGGGATCCGTTGTCCCGGGGCAGCACAGTCCCATTGCACTCAAAGGGACAGGTCGGGCTTGTCCTGACGCTCTCAAGACAGCGGTTGCTTTAGCAACCACGGTTGCCTTGCAACCAAAGTCGAGTCGGCTGAAGCTTATTTTGACAGGTTCCTCCTTTTTTTCCCCATGTAAAGCCTTAACTTTCCTGATGTATTTTGCTCTGGTGGGAGAGTGAATAAATAGATGCTCAACCTCACATGGAGAGATCACAAGACAGCACAGTATATCAGGAAGAAAACGGGGGTCTAAGACATCATAGAATCTATCAGAAAATTTAAATGGCAATGGGCAAGTCATGTTGCAAGAATGGTACACAACCGATGGACATCATGTCTCACAGCATGGATCCCCATAGATCACATGCGAAACCGAGGCCGACAGATTACAAGATGGAAAGATGAACTTGACAAATTTAGAAAATACTTGCTCCGCGACGCCTGTGATGGAGAATTATGACGATTGAATACTGGGATGTAGACATGGACACATAGTGTAGTGGTTACAGAATCAGACAAAAATTGCTGCAAGTAATCTGATGGTTCTAGGTTCAATACCAGTGTGAGACAATAATAATACTACTAATGCTAAGAGGGGGTGCGGTCAATATACCCCTGTCGCTTAAATAAAGGGATCGGTTCGTTACTTCCCCATACCTACCAGATGATACCTGATGAAGGCCATAGAGTAGAACAGCCAAAACGTTGTATGAAAATCAACCAAGATGAGGAAGGTTCGAATAATAATAGAAATAATAATAATACTTCATCTAGAAAAATTCAGAGATATTATGATGATGAAATTCAAGGGAGGTAAATATCCAACAGTAAATGCAAGGGAGGTAACTATTGAAAAGACGAATTGTGCTCAAATTTCGTTTTTGATAATAAATTGTGTAATTTTTAGTTAACGTAAGTAAATATTCGCACGTCTTTAAAGTAAAGCAAATCAAATCACTTTTTTAGGATCCAAAATAGAAATAAAAATAAAAACTTAGTTTTCGAAAAGCTGTCATCAGTCAAAAAAATCCCTGCCACATCACTTGCCTTGGGTGGGAGTGGTGTGCTCTCCAACAGCGACTATATCCATGAAATCTTCAAATGAAAAGAAATAAAGCAAAGAATCTAGGATGGCCAGCCTGCAGCAGAGTAAGTTGAACATTCAAGAACAAGAAAATCCCATTAATCCTAAAAATGAGAGTATGCAAAGAATGCATCCTCCCAATAGTCACCTATGGAGCTGAAACATGGAACCTAACCAAGAGACAGACCTACAAACTAAGAAGCATGCAGAGTGCACATGAGAGATTCATGCTCAACCTCACATGGAGAGATCATAAGACAGCACAGTATATAAGGAAGAAAACAGGAATCCAAGACATCATAGAATTCACTAGGAAACTCAAATGGCAAAAGGCTGGTCATGTTGCAAGGATGGCAGACAAAAGATGGACACCATGAATCCTCAGAGATCACATGCGAAATCGGGGCCGACAAAATACAAGATGGAGAGATGAACTAGACAGATTCAGAAAATACTAGCTCCATGACGCCCACGATAGAGGTGTGTGTGGCGAATCCTGGGGAAGGTCCATGTCCAACGACAAACGATACAAGACTGTACATAAACAATCTGTTTGTCGATACGTTTTCCCCAAAAGCAAATTTTATTGGAGGGTGGGCAACGGAGTAAGAAGTAGAAGAATTGCAGGAATTTGAATTATAGATCTAGATGCGTCCTCATCTTTCTATAAGGGGCTCTGTATGTCGGTTTTCCCATTAATCCTAAAAATGAGAGTATGCAAAGAATGCATCCTCCCAATAGTCATCTATGGAGCTGAAACATGGAATCTAAGCGAGAGACAGACCTGCAAACTGAGAAGCATGCAACATGCATATGAGAGATTCATGCTCAACCTCACATGGAGAGATCATAAGACAGCACAATATATTAGAAAAAATCCCCAGAGACCACATGCGTAACTGGGGCCGATAGAATACAATGTGGAGAAACGAACTAGACAGTTTCAGAAAATACTGACTCCGTAACGTCCACAATAGAGAGGTGTGTCGAATCCTAGGGAAGGTCGATGTCCAACAATGGATGATCAGAGACGACGATGATCATCACTGGGGTGGAAATGTCAGTATGTATTTAAAAGAATTGCATTCAAGTTTCCTAATTATTTCCCTTGGATTATGCTTATATGAGTTACCTCCCTTTTAGTTTTTATCCTAATTGTTTCCAATATTCAAAAAATGTGAAGAAATATATATATATATATATATATATATATATATATATATATATATATATATATATATATATATATATATATATACTCACTATTTGTTAATAAAAAGAAGAAATGGAAGAAAAAGTCAAGAAGAAGAAAGGTAAGAAGAAGATTTACCTATGATTTTCAGTTTTATCATTTAAATAAATTACATTTCTAACCCTTTTCATTCAAAGTTTCACAAAAGACCGTAGATGATCAGCCAAAATTTGATTAACTCAAAATCGCATCAAAGTTTGGACCTACGGCATCTTTCAAACAAAATCTGAAAGTTTCTAGATATTTCTTGAGGTCAATTTTATAGTTCTACCATTTTAGCCGGGGTAAATGCATAGCTCATCCAGTAAAGATGAATAACGATTACATTTAGCAATATTAGCGACCTCAGATCTTCTAAAAGATTCAAACATATTTCGAAATTTCAACCTGGTTTCTTTCCTGTCCAAAAATCAACACAGAAAACGGATCATCTTAAAGTTTAAAGCAAAAAAAATATTCTGAAGATGATTTTATAAATTAAAGCAATTTAGGAGATTTGTGATCAAAGGAAAAGTAGTTTCTCTAAAGATACTCCGGATATCACTGATAATTTTTCGACGAGAAATTCTTCCATCTTAATTTTAGTTGCTTTTAATTGCAACTTCTTAAACCGTCAGTCTACGACAGAGCGTAAAAGCGCAGATCAAGCTCCAACTATTGATTAGTGAAAGCCATAACGGGTTGAACTCCTCAGAAGCCTGACTGATTCATTCTGTTGATCTTAGTTACGTTAAATAACAGAAATAGGAAGGAAGAGGTGTGATGTCATTAAAGGTGTGACATCATTAAGAAACCAATCTTTATAATGTCTAATAGGGATGTCAACAACGTTAAAAAAAAACGTCTAAAATGGCAATTTATGATCTTTATTGAAAATAAGACCCTCGGGATAATTCCAATTCACAATATTTTACAAGAATTAAAATCAATTGACTCAAAGAAAGACTACTTCTTCTTACCCTTCCTCTTGCTTTTACTATCACGGATGGTGGACGTATCATTGAACCTATGGTTCTTGTTACTAAAAAGAATAGCTGACAAATAATGGAGCTATGTTACGCTCGAAAATTCATTCAAAGGCTCCAAAAAGTGTAATCATACAACTCATTGATCAGATATTAACAGAGAGCGGAAAATTATTCCAGTGTTTAACACTGTTATTTAGCAATCAATCCAGACTGTAGTATTCCGTGCTGAACCAGACATTCAACGGGCTTCTCCTGGTCTTCTGCAGGAATAAGATTGTCGGTTAATTTATAGGTAGTTGGTCTATCATTGAATCCCAAGACATTATTTCATCATGTTATCCTATGCAGTGTGCAGCTGCATTTCGACCACAAGCGGAACTGAGGCTCTTTATGCCTAGAGGTATGTTTTACTGACCCAAAGGAATTACGACTGTTGCGAGAAATTACGAGATCTCCAGCTAATGGAGAATATCTGGAGCTACGCACAGAATAAAAGTCCATAGCTCCGCAAAGAATGGAAATATTCTTGCTATCACTAAACTCCTGATTAAATCTTACTGATTACACCAGAAAAGAACAATGTGGCGATATCTTTTCATATATCTATCAGCAACCCCGATTTTGATGTCTTCACATCACAGATTTAGAGGTTACAAGTTCAATATATACAAAGAGAGCTGTGAAAAAAGATATCGGAAGATTCTCTCACAAGTGCCAAGTCACTGATCAGTTGTACAATCTTCCATAGTTAATAGTTGAAACACTGAGTCTGAATGCATTCAAAAACCATCTGGACAGATTGTGGGAGCAAGGAATTATGTACGACCTTAATGTAGATATCTATGCAATATCATCTGATCACTGAACAAGATACAAAGTGATCGACATATATTAGAACCTGGCACAAAAGGCCATCACTGAGGCTATATCCCAGAATACTACTACTACTATTATCATAGGTATTAATTTTCTATTAATTTACAAATTATGTACTCATTGATTTTACTTACTCCATCGTGCTTCAATTTTCTCACTTTGTAGAGGTATTGATCTGGTATATTGGGTTCATTTATTAACACTGAGTCTGAATGCAATCAAAATCCATCTGGACTGACAAAATTAATCTCTTTTGCGCACGTTACTATCACTATAACTTTTCAAGTTATTTGTTTTAGAATTGTATAAGATGGGTTGATCTGAAACACAATGCCTTTCATCAGTCCATTGTGTGTAGATGATTGAGAGACATTATTGGAATGGCTAATAATTGTCAGGAAACAATCCACTTGGTTTAGTTGATGGCTTTTGTAGTTGGGCGATGGTGTTCATGCCGGTGGGCAATTTCAACTCTTGGGTGGGCGGTGAGCAACTGCTCAGAAAATGATGGGCGTTCAGAAATCGTGGAGGGCGGTATAGGATTTTGAATATTAAAGTCAGAAATTGACAATAAAAAAATGAGCTAACAGCAACATTTTCCATTATCAATTTACCAATCAACATTTTGATATCGGAAATTATGTTGGCGCATAAATGAGTAAATGTTCGCGTAAATGTGCATAAGTCTGTACTCAATTCTCTATAGATAGGTGCATGGTATATATATACGTGTAACCCTCTACGAAAGTATGACAGACACTGCAACACAGAGACTGCATTGATGATATCTAAAATCAGTATGTGTACCAAACGTCTAATTACTGCTTTATACTACATTCCATCATATTGTTAATTCTATTTATCCTGAAGAAATGTAAGACCATTGAAATACAGTATTGAGAAATTCTTCCGTGTTTTTGCTTGTATCAATTTTATATATATATATATATATATATATATATATATATATATATATATATATATATATATATATATATATATATATATATATATAGTCTAGAAAGCTTTCCGGCTTCAAACACTTAACATTCAAAATCTTAGTCAAAAAGATTTTTTGTGTCACTTCAGTCACCGTTTTCCAAATATCTGTCAATGCAATTTATATAATTTTCTTCAGAGTTTTCCCTGTTTCACATGTATTTGTTATTATGGTACAATGTATAAATTGTCCCTTGTTGGGATCATCAGTTATTTACCATGTAACCGTTTCGAGGATTTTGATAACAAATAACAAAATATCATCATGGCACCTCAGCAGTGTTGATCGAACACCAACCCCATTTCTTACAATATAGATGTTGTCATACATGAAGTTATATATATTTTATATAAGATTTTATGTGTATCATATATCAATATCATTTTATACTACATATTTTTTTTGCAACAAGGCTTACTTACGTAGATAACCTTAAAAACGTTTTTAACAATGATGGATCAGTAGGTATAATAACAGACATGACTCGCTCTCTGTGTCATTTCTATTGGGTGTTCGGTCATCCATGTGAATATCAAATCCATTGTGTTGGTTTTAATTTCAGACGGCATGGAAGCCAAATTATGATACCACCATTAAGAATACTAACAAAACAGAAAAAGCTTTTATATATACATATATATATATATATATATATATATATATATATACACATATATATATAAATATATATATATATATACATATATATATATACACACATATATATATATATATACACACATATATATACACATATATATACACATGTATATATACATACATTTATATATACATACATATACATACATACATATACATACATACATATATACACATATATATATACATATATATGTATACATATATATGTATACATGTGTGTGTGTGTGTGTGTTCAATACTATGATTCATGGATCGGCACTGAATCTTTCTTTTTAAACGTATCCTAATTTTAATGTCTCAACTTAATTCAAACTATAAGCTGTAAAAGTTGAAAATGTTTTGGCATCCTTTCAAATATCTATTAATCGGGTGGGAGTAGAAAATAATTCTATATGAAAGCGGGCGGTGACCTCAAAAAGGTTGAGTATCCCTGGGCTAGGATAAACGCTATGATATGGATCGAATGGTGATGGTAAAGGCGCATATTGTCCGTTAACTTTATGAAACAGGAGAACTTTCCCAAAACCAATTAAAACGGGAATAAATCAGACATATTTTTTCATAGTCGTTATAACTATTATGACCTGAAGTAAATTGAGTGCCATTAATAATAAGAAGTTGCCTCCCTTGATGACTAAAAAATTGCTTCATCTGTTCCATTTTCAGTTAACTTGTTAAGTACACTCGAAAACATACGATGTTTCATTTTATCTTTAATAAATAGATTATTTGAAAAATAAGAAATTGAAGCATTAGTTATTAGAGCCTTCGTACAATTTCTCGATAGAACTTAATGATCAGTACGCTCGAACAGTAATTCAGATGCTCCAATGAATGATCAAAAAAATACAGTTATTCCGATCTTTCTATTAAAAATGTAAATATCAATCAATCATTAAAGCCTTTCGAGTGAACTTGATGTTGATTGATCACAAATTAACACAATTATGGAAATAAAAAAATAAATAAAAAGTTCACGTTTAGAAAAGATTCAAGCATTGAGGACTGTAACATTTTTAGCTAAAAAGCTGACCGGAAACGAAAAAGTCCAACCATTTTTTTGCTACCAAGGGAGACAACATTTTTTTTTTATATTTATTGCTGCCAATTTACATCCGTCAGCACCATGAATCCATGACCAGTCCAGCAAAGAAGGAAGAAGGGAGGAGGAAGAGACAAAAAATAACCAGAAAAAAAGGATGAAAAAGATAATATCTTTTATTTATTCATCTTTAAGCTCCACTCATATCCAAACAGAACGTTTCTTTCTTTTTTCCGTCTTCATCGACAGTCCACACTTTCACGTAGTAATCTCCCTGCAAAAAGTAGGAAAACATATTCGTTAATTCAAATTCAAAACGATGTTCGCAAAGTTCTAGATCTTTCATTAACAAAAACAGAATGAACATAAGGTAGCTTTTTTCATTACTATTTTACTTACTAGCATAGCACCCAGTTTATTTTCGTACGGATAAATTGTACAAATACATATTTTAGTTTAGTGTAATTTTATTAAACACACTTTTCGGTTAATTTCCTGCAAATTTTCATGTTCTGGGGTTTTTTTTTTTCAATCATTTTAGAAGTGAGGCCTCAAAATTGGAGAAAACAACTTTTTATACAAAGAAAACATTGGTATCATTCATGAGAAATCAGAGATGCCTATATTTGTTTTCCGCCCTACTACCAAGACATCAGCAGCAACAGTGAAAGTAGTAGAGATGTAGACACAAACACAGTATCTGTTTGCTTTAGCGTACGCAAACGTGTACGCAGTAGTCTTAGAACATATAAAAATTTACAACAACTGCCGATCTCAAAGTTTCTGACAAGAACAACAATGGCGATGAGGTCTGTGGAAGACATTCATCAAATATTTACAGAAACTTATTACAAAAGCCTCGAAAAGATAAAAACAAAGACGAACATTTTCTGTTTGTTTTGACCTTTTCATGTCTGTGACCTTGAACTATGAAAAGAAGTCGAGTTCAGGACGGATGTAAAGATGATACCCCAACGACAGTGATAATCATCAGATCCCGGGGGTGACCAAAGAAATGGGGAGTAGAAAGAAGGACATAGACAAGGGGCACATAATTAGGTGCCATTTCCCCAGAGAAGTGGAAGAAGACGTACCGTCTACCAGAAGACATTTCTCCAATCATTCTCTAAGTTATAATTGAGTAGTGCCCGAACGCTGGCTATGGCTTCAACCGTACCTGTTTGGGCTCCCTATACGATATACTATAACTACATGCTTGACCCGTTTGCACTATGTGAATTGGACTCAGAGGAGAAAACTGGTCCGAAGTGGCGTCGCTCACCTCACCCCAGCCTCTTGATTGTACTAAAAAATGTTTTCTCATCACCGACTAATGTTCCAGTGTCGTGTTTCTTGGGGACGGGACGGGAGGGCAGTTGATTTGTTGAGTTGACAGCAAAAATTAACCTTTAGATATAACCAGTAGATTTGATCTCCCTTTTGGCATTATTTTTTTTACTTCTTGCACAGTGGGAATTAAAACTTTATCAGAAACTGTCAACCAAAACTGTCCACATAGGTTTCTCCAGTCTTCAAGTCATTCCGGCTGGCTATGTATGTATGACGTACACAGGCAGCACCAATGGACAGAGAGGACTGGAAATTTCAATATTTACTCATTATATCTAGGAAAAAAACTCATTTCTTTGTTCTTTTATTGAAATCCTCCTCAAAAGGATTTCAGCGGGGAAGGGAATCCAATTTGCAATGTAAGTTTATCCTGAATTGGTGTCTGGTTTGGGCCTGACTGAAAACCTTTTTAGGAGGAAGAGGATTTAAATGAAAAAAAAAAAAAACAACGAAAAAATTGAAAAGGGAGTTATCAATCAAAAAGTCACTTCTTCCACCTTTTGTTTGACAGTGTTCACTAAAAGGTCTGAATTTTCACCACCCCCTCACACACACACAATACAAGCATGTTTGAGCCTGGCTGTGTTCATTCTTGTTTTGTTGAAGGATGAAAATCCAGACTTTTTAGTGAACACTGCCCAACAAAAGGCAAAAGGAGTGACTTTTTTAATTGATCATCCCCTTTTCCATTTT
Source organism: Thysanoteuthis rhombus (assembly GCA_963457665.1). Taxonomy (NCBI): domain Eukaryota; kingdom Metazoa; phylum Mollusca; class Cephalopoda; order Oegopsida; family Thysanoteuthidae; genus Thysanoteuthis; species Thysanoteuthis major. The sequence goes on from OY735229.1 coordinate 48,777,227, forward strand.
TTTTCAATTGATCATCCCCAACTCGGCATGCCGCTAAAGAACGTTGGTCACGTGTCGGTGTCTATTGAATGACTGGCCTGACGTGTTTTCCGCAAGATTCTGACCTTCATCGAAGTCAATTTGAAAACATCTAAGCAAGTGAAAATCCTCGTCTCAGCTCGTTAACAGATAATTGTATTAACTAACCGACTTTCCATTCTCGTCTCTTACCCTAATCACACATTTTTTTTTCAAGTTTGACCTTTTTCAGGAAACGGATTAAGGTTAAGGTTGTTTATAAACTACAGATAATAACAAGAAGACACGATGCTGGTTACTCGCTCGATAGAAACCGTCTTATGGCCAATGTCTTTAGGGCAGTACGTCGTATTATGGGTGATCAATTGAAAAAATATGGAGAAATAAAGGGAGAATCAATGGATAAGCTGTTATTTCACACGCCTCTCGTTGGGCAGTGATCGATAAAAGAGAACAAGCGTGAATACGACTGGATATAAACTAAAGGATCAATTTAGCATTAACTTACGTTGCAAATCTACTCCTTCTAAAAAAACATTCGTCTTTGAGGCGGGGAGAACAAAAAAATACGTTATACAAGAAGTCAGATATAATAAGGGGTGAATGTGGAAATTTTCAGCCAGCTAGCTCCATCGGTGCGACCAGTATGCGCGATACATACATACATACATTGCAAGCCAGACTAACTTAAAAACTGAAGAAACCAGTGTTGATAGTATTGGTTGTAAAAGATTATGATTCAAGAATCCTGTTCTTATCTTATGGGAGCTTCGACTTACGTCGTATAACTAATCTCTCAAAGATTGAATAAATCTTTTTTTACTGAATGTAAGAATCTAATCTTTCTCTCAATGGTTAAAATCACGTTTTTTTTGGGGGGGGGGTTCTTACATTATTCCATTTGATTATTCACTCTACTTCTATCTGATTAAAGGGGCCCGAGAAAACCCCAAAATTCCCCTCTCCGGGGTGACAGTCATAAGAATCTAATACCCAGTTCTAAAACAGAAACCTTCCCGTCCGATACCTTGCCTCAGAACTAAGACTATCCCAGGGGGACTACATGGCAACAGATCTGCAAAGGAGCTATTGAGTTGGTCATTTAAGACTGACTGCATCATCATTAATCCTGAAGGATTTACCCTGATGGAATCGTCGGCATCTCCACCAGGGTAGAAATGTGATACAAGGTCGAGTTGAGTGTAACGGGTGGGTGAAGTCAATGTCTAATTCCGTCAGCAATTCTTTTTGCGACGCCTCCCGCAAGAGGTTTTGACCTGACCCTATGCCTTGTAAGAGCAATGGGGAGGTGCAGCTTAGGAGGAACTAGACATAGATTAACTTCTTTTTTTTAAGGTTTTAGTTGAGATATATAAGAGGGAAAATTTCTAAGTAATATTGATACTAATATATAGGTAGTAAGAACAAAAAAGAATTGAATCGATTGTTACTATTTTCCGTAAAACTCGTCGGGTAAGCCGATAAGTTGGCTTAAAATGTTAATCGTCTGGTAACGGGAGTCAACAACGAACTTTTATGAACTCTACACGAAACAGAAGATCTGCAAAACACATTCTATTTCTCAATTCACCGGTTCACACTGTTGCTGTTAAGATAGAGATAGAGGGGGGAAAGAAAAGGAGAAGGAAGAAGAAAGAGGGCGAGAGAGACAGAGAGAGTAAGAGATTAATAGCCTACTCAGGCCCCTTGGTGTCTTGGGGGGGGCCTAAAGCGTTTGCCTCATGAATGGCACTGCAAGGATGAATCATAAATAAAAAAATTAGATATACTTTTCTTGGTCTTGTTTTTCTTTCTCTTCTTCTCTTCTTCCCTTTTCTCTTTCTCTTCTTCCTCCTCCTTCTTCTCCTGTTACCATTACTTCTCTCTACGATATCTTCTAAAGGGATCCCCTCCTAAAAAAAAAAAAAAAAAGAAATTTTTTCCTTTTTATTATATTTTTTTTTGTCTTCGTCTAAACCACAGAGGTACAAGACCTATGGTCCGAATTCCCTCTAATCCGACAAAAACTTATTCAAAATGTTTTATACAAATAATTAAATTTGAATAAAACGTTTCGAACAATTTTTTGTGCTTCTTCGAATACGTTGCACTTGAATAACATGATATGTGTATAATAAGTGGGTTAGTTATGTTCCTGTTCCATCGAGTTGTTTATTACAATGGTTTCGAATCTCAAGAATCCTTTCTATAATAGGAATATTCAGGTGGATCCCTTTTGTTAGACTCCAGTTTTTAGACTTTAATCAATGGATTACAATAAGAGACAATTTTTGACCCTTAAAAAATATTTTCATTACGAATGGTTGACATTTACTTCAGTCCTAACAAATGGTGCAGGTCTATGAAAAATGATATTTTCCGATAGCCGTGTTGTAGATAATGTTTCTCTGCCACATGGTTTATAATGTTAAGTTTAGAAGGAACACCACTGAGAACCCCCGATCATTATTTGCCGGACCCCAATTTCGAAACCACTGGTTTATTGTATACACAGCTTATCCTACTGATGTCTAGAACCAAACAGGGTTTGGGGGTCCGACCATCCCTCAGTCAGCTATACATGAGTTTTCGTCGAAAGACGGAAAAATCAGTGTTTTCGTTTTCGGAATAAACACCAGTGCTAACACAAGGTCATATTTAGAGAGCCGAGTTGGAAACGAACTTACTACCCAAGGCTTGCTGGACTATTGTTCCACAAGGAGATCTGTCAGTACAAAACCTGTACCATATTGTATCTTACTGGCAACGGGTTGCGATATAAGAACAATATCTGTGAAACATTTATTCTTCCCAGATTTGAATTTTCTCTGGTCTTTGTAGTAAACTCAGAGGCGAAGCAAGCAGGATGAGAGGGGGTAGACGCCCCCCGGTATAGGTATGAAGGGGCGCAAAATTTTCTTGCTGTCGTAAACAAAATCGGAGGAAGAAAATTTTCGTCCATCCATACCTGGATCAGATCTGTAGCATATGTTATAGAGGGACCCTATTTGCTTTAATGCACATTTTTCCTAATTGTATATATCCTACCGGAGTCAGAGGTCAGTGTTCAAACTTAGGTAAAAGCCAGTATTTTGAATGCTGATTTACAAGATAGGTTAGTGGCTCTTTCCACTGAGGAATTTGGTGCAACATAATCTTCCATTTATCCTATTTGGATAGGCGCCATTCAAGGCTAAGTTTAGAAGAAAGAAAGAAAGAAAGAAAGAAAAAAAAGAAAGAAAGAAAAACGAATTCGGTAACACAGAAAGAAAGAAAGAAAAAAAGAAAGAAAAAAAGAAAGAAAGAAAAACGAATTCGGTAACACAGAAAGAAAGAAAGAAAGAAAGAAAGAAAGAAAGAAAGAAAGAAAAAGAAAGAAAGAAAAACGAATTCGGTAACACAGAAAGAAAGAAAGAAAAAAAGAAAGAAAGACGAATTCGGTAACACGGAAAGAAAGAAAGAAAGAAAGAAAGAAAGAAAGAAAGAAAGAAAGAAAGAAAAACGAATTCGGTAACACGGAAAGAAAGAAAGAAAGAAAGAAAGAAAAACGAATTCGGTAACACGGAAAGAAAGAAAGAAAGAATTTTGCATATGACTGTATGTAGAGGAAGAAAGAAAGGAGAATTTTGAAAATGATTAAAACAATACGCATAGAAAGGAAGAAAGAAAGAAAGAAAGCAAGAAAGCAAGAAAGAAAGAAAGAAAGAAAGAAAAGAAAGAAAAGAATACTCACGCCGGTGAAATAATTAAGGAAGGCTGGAATGTCAGGCATGCGTAGATGTTCGTTATCCAACCGGATTTCCTGTGGCATGATCGGACACAACATATCGACGCTATTCTTTACCATTATTTTCTTTATCTGAGAAACAAAAGGAGACATGAAGCCTCCCCAATTCTCTTTAATGATGCGATCCATGAGAGAGCAAGCGTTTTTGTAAGAGCTGTCAAAAACAGAATAAAAGAAAAAAAAATCAATGAATCCCAGGCCGGATCAAATCTGTAGCATATCATGAAGGGGCCCTATTTTTTTCTTCAAAGCCACATGAATACTATAACATATAATTTTTTAACATGCATAGTGAAGCAAACATATGTTTTCCATTTACAACCAGATAGTGCAACAAATATATCGGAAATTTATGTAATAGAATGACTTTGGTGGTCGCTTAAGCAGCATAATGTCCCATTTCGAATTCGTTCTTTAAGATAAGTCTTCAGTGGACAACACTGCCAAAAAACAGTAATAACGAACAACAGTAATAATTGCAAATCGGGCACTGAAATAGTGTGTGTATATATCGGAAAAAGTTTCACCTTCATGGCTATAAACGACTGAAAGTGGCCAGATGTTTATAGCTAAAAGTGTTGAAAATGTTCAAAAAATCATACGAAGGCCAAGAAATGTTGGGATGATTGAATTTCATCTCAATGAATATATTATCTAAAATCATATTTTTGATATATTCTTTTTAAATTATGACATCAACCTTTTTCGACATTTTAGTGCCCGATTTGCAAGGCTCGTCCAGAACAAGATCTCACGGGAAGTTTGATTCATGACTTCGGTAGTAAAGTAAAAGGTGACACGAGCAAACCCCCACAGATATTTGAACAAAGTTAGCAAAGGTTAAAAAGATCGGAAATAAGAAATTCTGAACGTACCATGAACCCAATTGGAAAATACAAGGAATCCGGAAACTTCCCATGAATGTTTTCCAGCGGATATCAATGGAGATATCGGAATCATTCAGCTCCCGAAGCAGCGTCATATTAAGGGAAAAGACCATATCCCCAGGGACCTTCACAGGATAAGGCTTGACGTCTAGGTGTTCGATTAGAAATGTTTGGCGATCATCTGAAAAGGGAAAATAAATACACATTGATATCACATCGTCATATTCCAAATCAAATCTTTTTAGTGAAACAATTCAAGAAACAAACAGTGTAACAGGTTTTGTTAGTCACTGAATAGAAACCGAATTATGACCAACGTCTTTTGGCAGCCAGTCGTGTTGGGTATGATCAATTAAAATCAATGAATAAGTTACTTCTCTAGTATTCTGCTGGACGTCAGTCATGATAAAATGTCTGGTTTTCAAAAAAAAAAAAAAAAACGTAAATGCTGCTGGGCATAAACTGAAGGATCAATTTAGCATAAAACTTTCTATGTCAATTGAAGGGAGGATTTTTTAAAAAGGGTTTTTTTCTTCACATGATAAGGGATAAATTCTTAAATTCCGAGCCCACTGGCTGCATTAGTGCGACCTGTACGCGTGTCACATACATTCATAGCCAGCCAGACTAACTTGAAAACTAAAGAAACCTATATGGGTTGGCGGTTTCTAACTAACGCCCAACACTTTCACCGCCAACATTGTTGCTTAAGCGCTTGCAGAAACATTAAATCAACGTCCTATGGAGCTGAAAGTGTCAGAGACATACTCGGGGCAACTTTTACATCTGGTGGGCCGCGTGAGCCATTTGGTAGAACCTGAATGCACAGATGTAAATAATTGGACACTGTGAATATCGAAGTTGCCTTCCTTGGTGACTAAAAATGGCTAGATCACAGAAAAAGAAAAGAAATAAGTAGAATACGTTGTTGATTAGAAATGGAAACAAAAAAAATCTGGCTTTATTTTCATGGCGTAAATATTTTTACTCTTTATTTATTGTGTTATTTGTTTTCATAATCGTATCAATTTCAGATCAATCAATGTGAAAATGCGCTCAAAAAATTACGCGAAAGCTCTAATAATCATTTTATTTTGATTTTCCAAGATCATGATAATTATACTTTTTATCTCCATCATTAATGGAAGCCTTTACCTGAATTTCCGAACGCGCTGATCAATATCAAGTACATTTGAAAAACATCATAAGAAGGTTATAAATTTATTTATTTTTCAAATGATATATTTTTATAATAAAATTTAGACTTCGAAAGATTTCAGGAGGCATAGTATGTTTTCGAGTGTACTAGACATTTTCAGCTCAGAAGTTGACTGAAAATATAAAATTAAAAAAAGCCATTTTTAGCCACCATGAAAGGCAAACGGTAGCCAACAATTTACTTCCAAGTTTCACCGACATATCCAGGCCACACATACTGCAAATCATATCACAGAAAGTTTTTTTCAATTTCTATCTCAAGACAAACGTATGAACTACGGCTATTATGTTATTGATTCGTGAAGCCAAAACAATAGTAATTTTACAGTATGAATAATTAATCGCCCTTCTGGGAAAAATCATTTGAAATAAATGCCTATGGTTGCTCATACGTGACATAAATAGAGGTAAGGATAAGCAATATTTGATCATCAAGCAATCATTGAAAAATATATGTATGTAGATTCATGCA